>ML313202.1:0-38682 GCA_005239505.1 Nicotiana paniculata
AACCTATCAATTATTGTCGTTAGACCACTCAATTCTCAATAATCAAGTTTCCAAAGATTATGAGTAAAAAAAATTTCGTATTCTTACTACTACGACTGACTGAGATTAAATAAACTAAACGATACTAATGTTGAGATGTAAATAGATGCGATAAAGGTCTAAGGTTATGGTTTCCCTCGTTGGTGAACTTCTTTCTTGGATACTTCCTATAGTTTTGATTTAGTTGTCTCTATCAATCATGAACACTCCAGCTACCATAAATCTCTCTCANAATGTAAAAATCTTTGATCTTCTGAGTAGTGTTCCACGATTTCCTCTTGTCTCCAATGGCAAAAGTCCCTCAAAGTTGTGTGTTTGGGTCTATTTTTATGTTTTGGGACAAGCCCTAAACGTGTAGAATACTTCTAGTCAAATCGGGAAACACTTAAAGCCTTTAAAACTCAGATTAGGCCGGATCTAGGACCTGGCGTTACATGTCTAACGCCTGACAAATGCCTGGTTTGACCAGGCTTTACAAGCCTAACGCCTAGCATGACCAGGCTTTACAAGCCTAACGCCTGGCTAACGCCAGAGTCTCTCCTTTTTGACTCTTGAGCGTATTTTTGATGTTTATGCATCCATTTAGCCCGGCTTCTATCTCCAATTCACCTGCACATGAAATAGACTCCATTATGCTCAAACGAGGTGTATTTTTTACCATTAACGCACATAAAATGTAAGGCACATAATGCGTTAAACCATGAATTCTATCCACACATCAACACCCCACACTTAAACATTTGCTCATCCTCGAGCAATTAAACTACACCTATGAACACAACTTATTAAGCAAATCCCTTAATGCGTTATACCATGAATTTTTAAAATTGTTTAAGCACAAAGGTGTGACATCCTCGCCTCAATAATCGACTCACAAATACCATGCTTTATTCACAATTCACTAACTACTCTAACATAGAGGTCAACAACATTACCTTTCCTTCATGAATCATGTGCCCTCACCAAATCAAAGAGCTAGTTCCACACACAATGAAATTTAAGAACACTTAAGAACTCAAGATAGAAAGAATTTACTCACTCTCGAAAATAATATTCATATGCCACAAAAGATGCACCATAGGCTTGCCCATAGTGTACTACTCTACTAATCGAGCTCATTCAGTCTAGGATCAAGTAGGACTTTATTTGGTTGTAATGTAGGCTGCGGGACGGGTATGATACATTTAGATATAAGAGTGACTACACCTCCCTAAGCACTTTAATACATATACTTTAGCATTCAAACCTCAAACTTATATCAAACCAAACTCCACCTTCACATCAATGTATATTACCCCATACTTCTTTAAGCACACATATATCACTAGCCACCATCATCAATACTTGTTTTTCATACAATATACTATTTATCATTTTTTTTTATTCTTTTTTTTTTTCTTTCTTTTTTCAAGTGTCTTCGATTGACAACTCTTTTTTTTTCATGCACCTTTCTCCTTATTTCAATTGTTCCACTCAAAATCCAACCTACCACCCCGCACTTTAACTTTTCCATACCTCATCAGATTTCCAGTGCTTACGAGAGGTGACAAGGTTCAAATATATGATCAATTCAAACAAAGGGGTATGGCTTGTAATGTGGTTGCCAAANGTGCTTACGAGAGGTGACAAGGTTCAAATATATGATCAATTCAAACAAAGGGGTATGGCTTGTAATGTGGTTACCAAAAAAATAGGATTATAGGCTCAATGGGGTTAACTACGATACATAACAATTAGGTGGCTAAACTTTATATATCTGGCTTAACAAAGAAACGCCTATATCACTTTCTAGACTGAACAATACTACTATTTCGCTTCTCACATACACAAGGCAAGTTCTAAACATCAAATGCAATGCATAGAATACATACAAAATCTCACACAGACATGGAACATAACTCATTCAGGATTGGTTCTATCATGGCACTCCAATCAAAACAGTTAAGCAAATTTAAGAATCCACGATTTAAGGTATTTATCCTAGAGTCAAAAATTTAGCCTAAGCGTCACAACCAGAGTACTAACTATTCTCAATGCATCACAAAGTTCCGAGATATTGCTATGATTAATTTCTCAACCATGTGATTCCTACTCCTAAAAATTAAAAACTACCTACACCCGGTTCAATTAAAAACCCTTGGAAAAGAACCGCGGTCCGAAGAAAAACCAAGGGGGAATTACTACACTACATAAAACAAAAATCTTTTTGGTATTTTCTTTAGACTTACTTCCCTCAAGAAAACTGTCTAGGAGATCCATCGTCGGGAAGAGTCCACATATTTCTAAATTTTTTTTCTGTTTTGTTCTACCTAAAATAAAAAGACTAACAGAAAAAGCTACAAAAATTACAAAAAGAAAAAACAAAAATTTACTAATATGAAAAGTTAAAACTACTAACAAGAAAGCACACTAAACACAACAAACCACAACAAATATTTACAACACCCCACACATAAATCATGCAATGTCCTCAGTGCATCACATATAGACAAAACAAGAAGTAAAAATAAGGTGCAAGAAACTCCCTGATCAAGCAGCGTCGTCATCCTCTGGCGCTCTCCATCCTTCATCATGTTCATCCTCTCCATTAGTTTTTCTTTCCATGCTCCTTCGGACAAACGCTTGAATCACTATATGCCTCCACTTTGAACTTATGAATTGGACCCCAAGTTTTGATTCTGCTCTATGATCATGCTCCTGGGGTGGTGGAACGAATTTGACTAGCCCAATAAAATAATGTAGTAATCTGCACTTCTTGGCCTTTAGATGAGATGTGTATCCCCGACTTTCTGGCAAGAAGAATTCCAGAGTGTAGACATCTTGTTCCTTATTCCTTGACTCCTCAAGTGGTTCGGATGACTCTATTTTCATATCATCTTCCAAACACAATGTGAAAAAAAGCTTGGAGTTTGTACCAATGCAATCAACATCCTCAATACTAATGACACTAGATTCAACAAAATACGTATCATCAATGTCCTTGGTTAACTCTAGTATCTTTTCTACAACATTGACATCCTCAAAATCTAGTATGATTGATTGTTGGTGTTCTACTCTGAACTTCTCCACTAGCACCTCTTGTACGTTATCATCCCTGGGTTCTTTGTTCCTATTAACTAGATAAGGTGGCAGTGGCTTCAGTTCCAACTTGGGTGGTTCTTCAACAGATGGCTTGGCCGGCGGGCTCTCTCTTTTCTCTAAGTGTAATGACTCAAACTCAAAAGCCCTCGGCCAGACCCCTTTTCCTTTAAGTGCTAACAACCATTCTGCCAGTTCTTCCCCATTTACCTCACCCAAATTCATCAAACATGCAGAAAGGGGGTCCTCAGTGGTTAAGGTTGCATCATCTTCCTCAACTATCACATCCACAACATCAAGTAAAGAGAAGTTGGCGAACTCACTCGGCCGCCTCATGGATTTCTGCACGTTAACTTTGATTTCTTCATCGTTTAGTCTCATCTTGAGCTCCCCAGTTTCACAATCAATGAGGGCTCTGCCTGTGGCTAAGAATGGCCTTCCCAAAATTATGGGAATCTCCTCATCCACTTTACCATCTAGTATCACAAAATCAGCAGGGAACACAAACTTCCCCACTTGCACCAATACATCATCTAGAATGCCCAACGGTCTCTTTACAGTCTTGTCAGCTAGCTGCAATAACATAGAAGTTGGCCTGGCTCTACCAATCCCCAATCTCTTGTAAATGGCCAGGGGCATGAGATTAATACTGGCCCCCAAATCACACAGTGCTTTGGAAAAAGCAAAATTGCCAATGGTGTAGGGAATTGTAAAGCTCCCTGGATCAGACAGCTTCTCTGCAATTGATCGTGTCACTACAGCACTGCAAGTCTGAGTAAGAGTCACAGTTTCCAAGTCTTGGAAATCAAATTTTCGGGACATCAAGTCCTTCATCATCTTTGCATAGCTAGGCATCTCCTTTAGAGCATCAATTAGAAGAATGTTTACCTGTATCTGTTTCAACATATCCAAGAACTTTTTGTACTATTCATCCTTTTGGTATTTGGCCAGCCTCTGAGGGAATGGAGCTGGCAGTCTCTTTTTTGCCAGTGATTTGGGAATTTTCTTTCTCAACCACCACCTCAATTACCGGCTCCTGGGCTATCTCCACTTCTTTTTCAGCCTCACTCTGCGCACTGGGTTCTCCTTCAGTAGGTTGCACTGTTACCTTGGTCAAGTTTGTTGAATCATCAAGTTTAATCGGCACCGGTACTAGTGTCTCGGCCTGCCTGCTTTCACGAGCTATATCCAGTTCCAAGTCTAAGTCCCTGCCATTGCGGAGAAGCACTACCATCAGCTGCCTTGGGCCCTGGTCCTTAGGATTTACCTGAGTATCTGCAGGTAAAGTCCCAAGAGGACGATTGTTCACTGCCATAGATATCTGGCCCAACTGCACTTTAATATTTTTAGTAGCTGCATCATTTACATCTACTCTCTCGCTCATTTTGGCCGTTGACCCAATCACCTGCTGCATCATCGCTTCAAGCCTGAAAACCCCATCTTCTTGCCTCCCCCCATGTTGTTGCTGAGGAGGGTGGTATGCTTGTTGATGATTCTGATTGTTATAACCTTGTGGCCTCTGATAAGGTTCTACATTACCTTGAAGTCTCATGGCACCCATGTTTCCATTGTTCTGTTGCTGGTGAGGTGGTCTATTCGGTTGAACTTGCTGACCCCAGTTCTGTCCCCCTTGTCTCTGGCCTCCATAATTTGACACATAATTCATGTTTTCTGGATAAGGAAGGTGATCACATTCTGCATTCCATTGATTACCAAATGGTTGACTAATGCAAGATGTGCATAAGCCCCCATTGGTTGTATCCACGATATGTACCTACTGCATTTTCCCTGATTCCTCCACCTTCTTAGTTAGTATTCTCATCTGTGTTATCAAGGTGGCCACGTTCTGCGCCATTTTATCAATCATGATATGACTTTCTCTCCATGTTTTGCTCAAGAATGCTCCATCAGCTGAAGCATCAACGTTTGCCTTTATAGTATCAGCCAGACCCATATAAAAATGTTGCCCCAACATCTTCTCAGGAATACCATAGTGTGGATAGATAACCAACATTCCCTTAAATCGTTCCCATGTCTCCTGCAATGTTTTAACCGATTTCTGTCTGAAGCTCAAGATTTCATCAATTTGTTGAGCTGTCTTGTTGGGTGGATGGAATTTGTTCACGAACTGCTTAACTAACTCCTCCCATATGGTGATGGAATTGATGGGGAGCGAGTTTAGCCAAGTCTGGGCTGCTCCTGTTACTAAGAATGGAAACAACAACAGTTTTATCGCTTCCTGAGTGAAGTTTGGCTGCCTCTGAGTTTTGCAAATCGACAGGAAATTCTTCAAATGCTGTTGGGGATCCTCGATGTATGACCCTGAAAATAGTCCCTTATTCTGCAACAAGTGCAGCATATTTTTTGTAATCTGGAAAGACTTAGACTGTATTTGAGGGACTAGTATCGCAGTGGCTAAATTTTCTACCGTGAGTTGTGCCTAGTCATATAAAGGAGCCTTTGCCCCTATCTGCGCAACTGGGTCTACCACATCGTTCCCATTTTTATTCCTGTTGTTTGGATCTTCCATGTCGGGTTCAAGTTGTTCAATTGATGGTTGTTGTTTGCTTTTCCGGTTGGCCCGGTTTAAGGCCTTGAAAACTTTCTCCGGGTCTGATAAGGCTTCTAATACTTCACCAGTTCTCGATGAGTTTCTAGGCATGCACCTGTACAACCAAGTTAGCAAACATTAAAATTTCAATGTATAAATGAAAATTGAAGAAAATTGACTATACTTAAGAATTTTGTATTTCTTCCAACTCTAATTGATAACACCGTTAAGTCCCCCGCAACTGTGCCAAAATTTGATCATGCTCAACTATGTCTTATAAAAATACTAAACGGGCGTTGCAAGAATATCTGAGTATTTAGCCCAGAGTCGAATCCCCCAGGGAATTAACCTATCAATTATAGTCGTTACACTACTCAATTCTCAATAATCAAGTTTCCAAAGATTATGAATAACACTTTTTCCGTATTCTTACTACTACGACTGACTGAGATTAAATAAACTAAACGATACTAATTTTGAGATGTAAACAGATGCGATGAAGGTCTAAGGTTATGGTTTCCCCCGTTTGTGAACTTCTTTCTTGGATACTTCCTATAGGTTTGATTTAGTTGTCTCTATCAATCATGAACACTCTAGCTACCATAAATCTATCTCAAGTAATTATGATAATTTACTAGACGCACTCTCTCAAGTTACGCTAGCTAGATTGCATTACAGCTCACTTTAGATTGCACCCAAGGTATCGTTATCTCTAATCCAACCTCTAAACCCTCGGTTATGACTCTCGTCTATACTCCAGGAGTGATGTTGTTCAAACAACTACCTAAATGTGCACTCTCTCTCAAGTAGATACATAATAAATAGGCACAACTAATTGATGGCCATTCAATTAACTACGACAAGAACGTAGTTGAACAAACAGAGATTAACGACCAATCAAAACTATATTAATATCACAATAAGTTCATCCCCAACGGGTTCCACCAAAACCTTAGATTAAATAAATTAGTTACTCATGCTCATAGTAATCAAATCAAAAATAACTTGCATAATTAAATTACAGAGTAAGGAATAAAGGATGTAAAAATCAATGTTTTGATCTTCTGAGTAGTGTTCCACGATCTCCTCTTGTCTCCAATGGCAAAAGTCCCTCAAAGTTGTGTGTCTGGGTCTATTTATATGTTTTGGGACAAGCCCTAAATGTGTAGAATACTTCTAGTCAAACCGGGAAACACTTAAAGCCTTTAAAACTCGGATTGGGCCAGATCTAGGACCTGGCGTTACATGTCTAATGCCTCACAAATGCCTGGTTTGACCAGGCTTTACAAGCCTAACGCCTGGATAACGCCAGGGTCACTCCTTTTTGACTCTTGAGCGTATTTTTGACGTTTATGCATCCATTTAGCCCGGCTTCCATCTATAATTCACCTGCACATGAAATAGACTCCATTATGCTCAAACAAGGTGTATTTTTTACCATTAATGCACATAAAATGTAAGGCACATAATGCGTTAAGCCATGAATTCTAACCACACATCAATGCCCGTAGGTCCCAATAGATAAGATGAGAGCCCTCCAAGTAATCAGCTCAGTAGAAGGGTTGGTGCGCTCCATTTGCTCTGGAGTTGCTTATTTGGTCAGTATGATTAGGACATGTATTGATTAGTATGGCGGGGCACTGTCCCGACCTTTATGACATTTATGTACTCTTAGAGGTGTCGTGTACATGAAAGATTGTATGGACATGTCGGCCTATGTTCAGTGTGCGAGTGATCATTTTTGGTCTTATAGGCCAGTATGTCATATGTATAAGTTTGTATTCTCCCATGCTTTACTTCAGTTCATTTACCTGTGATAGAATGATACGAAATATATGTTACGTTGGTACTCGGTTGAGTAAGGTACCCGGTGCTCGTCGCGGCCCATCGGTTTGGGTCGTGACAAAAGTGGTATCAGAGCAGTTCTGTCCTAGGGAGTCTACAATCCGTGTCTAATAGAGTCTTGTTTATGGGTGTGTCGTGCACCACACTTATGAGTAGGAGGCAACAAGGCATTTAAGACTGTCACTCTTTCTTCTCACTCTAGATCGTGTGGTAGAGCTCACCTATAAGAATTCAAATTCGTAGCTTCTATTTCATTCATAACAAGACGATACCTATAGTTGGTAAGAGGTTGAATGTGGCTATGGAAGAGTTGAGTCAGAGGGACTCAATTTTTCATGATGTTTATGATGAGTAAATGTAAGGTATTCAATAGATCATATGTGTACTAAGACGTGTAAGCCTCTTGATAAGGAGCCTTAAGACAAGAATATCTATCCACCCCTATGGTGAAAGGCAATGAGAGATTCAGAAGATAGATACGAATTCCAACAAGTAAAGAAATCAAGATGAAGAAGGGTATGAGATACCCTGTTAATGAAGATTATCATTATTTACAATTCAAGCAAAGAAATATAAGCATTTTGAGTTACCTTCAGTTGTAACAGAGGTATGTACAATTGGCCACACCCATCTCATTTATGCCCTATGGAAGCTAACAGAAGTAGTATAAGAGAAGTACGAATATTAGAATCAGGTTGGGGTTAAAGTAACCCAAAATGGTGGAGGGATTGTTTGCGTTAGTTAACATTTTCGAAGGATATTGCAAATGTGCTAACATCTCTCCTTGTGAGACACCCATATGGTGCACTCCAAAATAGTACATCTAGATATGAGTACTACAAAGATAAGCACTGGAAGCCTTAAAGGGATAAATATTACCTTAGTGTGGCTCCCGTCCCTAGTAGAGAAAGAATATTAGGAAACTCGAAGAGCTAGTGGATGGAGCAAGGGGGCTAAAAGCAAAAGAATATCTTGTTGAAGTTCTCAAAATAAAGTGTTAGACAGAAATGTTAGCAGGAAAATAAGAAGAGAAATAATGAACCATTATGAGTAAGATGTGATACATGAATAACAACGGTTGATAAAAATAATGACAGTATTACGAAGTCGACAGTCAAGTGAAGGAAAAGACCAGAGGTGACAAGCCTTGAGACAATAAAAGAGTATAGGCCATAAAGTCATATTCTCGTTTCGAGAAATAAGTTCTTGAATCCAACGCAACTACCAGAAGGAAAAGTTAGACCTTAGAGTAATAGAGATCAGTATGGACTGGTGAACAAGATAAACTAAACTTGAATTAGGGACTTAGTGATTTGATAATGGGCGGCATCATGAAAATTTCAGATTGTGTTCCGGCAAAAATAGAATGGACTACAGAAGAAGATTCACGAGAAATTCAAAAAATGGTCATTCAAGAAGACGCTTCCCTAAAGCAAGCAATTTGAGTAAAGTTAAGCTTAAGGGACTATATGTGCCAGTTACACTAAGTGTCACCCTCCCGAGTAAGGAATTTTGTTATCCTTAGTATAGAAGGATTACCGCAGGCAAGTAAGGGTCATCAATGATGTGAAAAGACACCAAGAATGAAAAGGTAAAATATCTATAGGTAGTAAAGACAGTAAAGACGGAATGCGATAAAAATGAGAAAAGGATGAAATTGCACCTATTTGAAGCCTACAGATATGCTACGATTCCAGAACATTATGCAAACACGACATCAAGGAGAGGAAGTAAGGGGTTCCTGCTCGAGATATTATTGATAAATAAGGAGCCAGTAGGAGACGTAAGTTAAGACAAAGGAAATAAACAGAGAAAGATTATGCGGAATATTAATATGAAAATGGGCTAACGAGTAGTTAGTAGTTGATTCAAGAAGAGTCTAGTTATGGCTAGACAAGAGGATACAGACAAATCAACAGATCGTGCAAAATAAACATAGTGAACCCCAACGTTGGGAATTCAGTCTCATAGATATGACATTGTAATACTTGAGGTATATTCAAATAAGAGTTGGGAAAGTTAAAGGTACCATATGAGTATTACAGAAATAAAAGAGGATGCCACTGGGAAGAGAGTCAAAATATTAGTTCAGAAGCAACCCGACAAGCACATGGGCGTGGAAGTAGATAACTACAGATAATTATAGGCGAGGAAGGACATCAAAAAAATTTCGTTGGATACGATATAATAAGCTCGCAGCTTTACAAGAGTCAGAAGGTCCTGCCTAAGTACTATAATGAAAGACTAGCTGAAGAAATAAGGAAGAAGGCTTTAACCCACACATGGTAACTTGAAGGAGAAATGGTTAGGTAAAAAAAGTCTCACAACTACATTGTACGCACTCCATGAGAAAGTGGCACCTACCATAGCTACTGAATGAGAAGAAAAATCAAAAGTAATATTCTAGATCATATGAAGTTGCACGAAAACTCCGGCATGCGTGGGAACTAAGATAAGCTAAGTATGCACGCAACAAGGGGGCAAAAAGACCAGGAAAAATAATTGCTTACATTTGAAGAAAGTTGAGAAGGAACATAAAGAATTATTCAATTAATGACCCAGAGTACATTATGAACGCACCAAAGAGTTCGGAGTTTTATATATACATCATATATGTTGACAATCATACCGACGTAGAAGACTCCGGTATAAGCTAAAAGAAAGAATTGAGCCCAGGGCATAGACAAAGGATTGAATTGTTAGAAGATTGAATCATGAATATTCCATAGCGTCCATGAAGGGCTAAAGTAATAACTAATACCATCAGCCGCAGATCAGAAGATAGCTTAAGCCTACATAAAGGTTGATCAGAGGAAAGAGGAAACTAAAGGGGTACATCAACTAAGTAAATCAAGAGTTTGATTATTGGACCTAGGAAATTATGGACATTGTGATTGAGAATATTGCATAATCACTCTTAATATCATAGGTCGCAAGAGAAATAGTACAGTAGCCATATTTTATAACAGATCTACAATAAAGCCAGTTAAAAGAGTATCAACCTCATAAGAAGACAGTGTGAAGCTCTCACCAAATCATGTAAAGAGGTGCAAATATTATAATAGAAGTTCAAGTTGTGGATGTGAATTATACCTATGTGGAAGGGAGGACGCGAAAGAGATAGAAGGTGTGATGAGAGACTTTAAGGTAAGTAAGGTAAAGGTGAACAATGTACGAGATACTCAAATGCAAAAGGTTGTGAATAGTCCATACTTCGGATAAAAGGCTAGAAGCACGGGAATTCAATATCCAAGATTGATAGCGGCATCGTCAGTAGCATATCTTCCAGCCTATGGTTTCTAGTTACTGAGAGATCTAGCCAAGAGAGTAAAGAAGAGTTAGAGACAATGTGATGTCTCACTTAATGTTCCCAAATCACATAAGGTCATTTGTGGTGCAAGCGAGTTGAAGGAAGGTTGTGTATGTAGGTCGCAAGCTAAAGTATGGTAAAGCGACAAGGTTTTAGGAAGACATGAGTAAGGATAAGAAAGGGCGAGTGAGAAGATCATGAGAATGGATAAAGTCCTTAGGATTAAGCCCATTTATCCTTAATTCTTTTGTGTCGAGCGAAAAATTATTCAAATTGGTAATTTTCATCTACTACCATTTCTACCGTTAGAGGTGGACATTCCCAATCATCTTGAATTGATGCATTAAGATCACGCCCATCCTCGATTATCATGTTGTGCAGTATAATACATGTAGTTATTATATCATGTAGAACTTTTTTTCTCCAAAATATGATGGTCCTGCAACAATTGCAAAACGAGCTTGCAAAACTGTGAATGCACGTTCAACATCTTTTCGACATGATTCTTTCATCACGAAATATTTCTTCTGTGGCGAACGTGGGTTACGAATAGTTTGCGTCCTAATAGTGCTTCTGATCAAGATATAGTGAGTATTAATTTTGTAGTTACTTATAGTTTATTTTTATAGCGATGGTTAGACTGACCATATTGTATAGGGTTGAGTGTTGGCAAGTTAAGATTTCACATATCCAACAAATGAAAGTGGTAGAAATGAGGATGTTGAGGTGGATGTGCGGGCACACGAGGATGGATAAGATTAGGAATGATGATATTCGGGAGAAGGTGAGCGTGACTTCCTTTGATGATGACATGATATGGGAAGCGGGGCTCAGATGGTTCGAGCATGTACAGAGGAGAAGCTCAGATGCACCGGTGAAGAGGTGTGAGCGGCTTCTTTGGAAGGTACGAGAAGAGGTAGAGGACTTCCTAAGAAGTATTGGGGAGAGTGATCAGGTAGGACATGACGCGACTTCAGATTTTTGAGGACATGACCCTTGATAGGAAGTTGTGGAGGTCAAGTTTTAGGGTTGTAGGGTAGGATCGTAACTAAGTGAGGCTAGTATGATAGGATTTTGTCTTAGACTACTAGTGGTTAATGATGTGTGCTCACTACTCTTTTATTTTATACTGTCAGTTCTATTTACTGGTTATTACTATTGCTTTCATCTATTTTGTGGCTTTCATATTGCTGTTATTATTCCTTTGGTTTCTGTTGATGGTACTAATATATTGTCTCTTCTCATTTTTTTGAGCCGATGGTCTTTCGAAAATAGCCTTTTTACTCCCTCGGGGCAGGGGTGAGGTCTGCGTATACACTATCCTCCCCAGACCCCACTAGTGAAATTTTACTGGGTCGTTGTTGTTGTTATTGTTGTTACTTATTGTTTTCCTTCAATTTTTTTAATATTGCAACTTACACAAGCAAAAGTTTTGTTTATGCAAGATCCAAACTTCAAAAAAGGTTTTAGATTTGATCATGTGTGGGCAATAATGAAGAATTTTGAGAAGTTTAACGATAGCGATCTTGGAAGAAAAAAACTAAGAAAGCAATGTTATGCTTATATCAACGGAGTCTGAGACTCCTGCCCCCGATTCACCCTATCTATCATCTCCTAACTTATCATCATTTTCACTAAATTTAAATGGATGTTGCAGGCTATTCCACATCATTACAACAATCTAGTGAGGTGAAGAAATCAAAAATAAATAGAAAAATCGACGAAGATTATATGAAGATAGTCCAATCAAAAAATAATCGGATGTTGAGGCGATGAATAATGCAACTGAGACATGTTAGAAGTTTTGACTGTTCAAAAAGAAAAACTAAGACTAAAAATATTGAAAGAAGAAGATAAAATTTTAATCATCGATATAGATTCTATTGTCGATCCGACTCGTCATGAATTTTTGCTAGAAGAAGTATAAAAGAAGTCAACAATTTCCATAGTCACAACCACAACAATCCTCGGCCCCATTCACTCAATACTATAATGATTTTGATGTATCTAGAAACGACATACCTCCCTACTAAATTATTATGCTATTTACCGTATCTTAAATTTTTATTATTTCCAATTTTAATGTATTTTCTTTTTTCACTTTTCAATTTTAGTAGCATCATCTAAAATTTTATATTTGCGCATTCATTTTTTTAGATGATTATATATTTTTTGTACAATTATAACTTGTAATAAAATTAACTTACAATTTTACATAAAATTAATAAATGCACGAAAATTAATTTATCAAAATTATACATCAAAGTTAAAATATAAAATTAGTATTATAAAGATATTATACAAACATAATTAGGTATAAATAAAGAAATAAATTAAAAGAGTTAAATAATAAAAATAATAATAAGATAATCAAGAATAATAACAGAGGAGATGAATATTATTACTCTAAATTTAGAGTGATATTATTCATTCCCATTTGTAGTAGAAAAGGCGGCAGAAGACCAATTACTCCAAAAACCACCTGCATTATAGCAAATGCAGTTGGCGTTGGAGGTGCCCTAAGGATCAATTATAATTGTTCTAAAATCTTATGTCAAATCTTCTTATTAGAGACTACTATTTTTATATATAAGAGATCTTAAAATAAAATAAGAAGCTTTTACTGGATTATTTCTCTTCTTGAAATTGTAAAAGGTTATACTTATCTTCTCTACATAAAAACATTGTTAATATGGAAGTATAATATAAAAAAACAGCCGGGTGTTTCACATTTTCGTTTTCGCTGCCGGAAGTATTATTCACCATTTATCATAAAAATTCCTGGGATTTTTCAGATTTAGTAGTGTTATTGCCATCACTTTCTAACACATGATTTTACTTCCCATATCGTTAAAAGGAATTAAAGTTAGATTTTTCGCAGAGGGTTAAAAGGAAGAAATTACATTCGTCCATTAAAAAATTGATATTTGGATTGAATTAGACACTAGAATCATATCAACAATACACCTTAAAGTTGATGTCATTACTGTGTTAATAAAAATGAAATAAAGAGGATGACTGCTTATTAGCTATAATAAATCATACTACAATGTTTTCAAAAGTTAGGCGTATCCAACAAGTAGGTTTGGACTTACGCCACTCGTTGTGTAATAAGTTAGACACGTATGAGATGTTTTTCATTTTCTTTTGTTTATTTTTGGAATGTTCACTGATCTTGTTCATCACGGCACATCGATCTTCATTTATTTTTTCAAAATATTTAAGCAGTTAGAAAAATTATAAAATAAAAGGGTGCCCAGTAAAGTCGAAATCAAAATATTTTGTCAAGAAGCTCCGAATTAAAGCTTGACTTTTTTCTTTCTCGAGTCTTTTTTTCAAGAGGGTGAAAAGTCGAAATCAAATTCACCAGCAACGGACTTTCTTATAATTGATGTATAAATCGGTGGCTAGCCTTATAATTAATTTTAGGCTATAAAATATATACTATAATTTCTGAATAGCTGCTGATACTAATTTTTAGCGGATGCCCGTAGATAAAGTTTGCTCATAAAAAATTACGAATGGTGGTAGGTACTCTGCCCAAAAGAATGATATTCTGCTACTCCAGTCAAATATAATAGTCAATGAGCCCAAGTTTGACATTGACTTTGACCAGTCAGAGTTTGGGTGTTAAGCTAGAATATTTCATAATCTGTGAACACTATGGCATTGCGGACCACGTTCAATTGAATCTGTTCCAATTATTATAACTTTTGTTCTTGAGCTACAAAAACATACAAATTAGATGGAATACTTAGTGGGTGTTTGGATATAAGATTGTGAAATTTCGGAAAAAGTGAAACTTTTTTCCGGTGAACATAATATTTAAAAATTAAAGTTGTATTTGGACATGAATACTATTTGGAGTTCTTTCTAAATATTTGTGAGTAATTTGAAATGAAAATTTTAAAAACAACTTTTTAAAGTTTTTCAAATTCTCAAAAAAAATTCTAAGCCAAACACTAATTCTCCAAAAAAGTAAACACTTTTCTTAAAAAGGTAAAACAAATTTATGACCAAACGGCCCTTATGCATTCCAAGTTATGAAATATTTTGAAGTCATTTTTATTCTTTGTCCTCGAAATACCTTAGGAGTCAATTGATACTATCATCGCAGTAGGTATCATAAGTTCGAATCCAATAACCATCCGAATTACGTGTAATATTAATTCGAATTTTGGGGTTTAAACGTATAAAAGGTCCAAAATTTACATGTGAATTATGTGTAATGCACTAAATTTGTTCTGGAATTATGCGTTTACGATGAATATTAGTTTTAATAATTCATTATTAGTCAACAAGAGCAACCGCAGCTCATTTTGTAACTGGAAGGATAAATTCGATTGCAACCATTAATGGAAGACAAATATGGATCATTTGCGTAATTCAGCGATGAATTTCGTTTCTTTCTAAAGACACCACAATAATTTTGTCTCTATAGAAGTGTTAGTTTTTATCCTCAAAATCGGATAACAATTAAATTTGAAGTGGTTTTAAGGATACGTGGACTAACTTGATATAAAATGATGAATTAAAATGCAATTGAAATGAACAATGATAAAGTAAATTCAAACTACACGAATTGAATAGTTACAGCCTTGGGGGTTGACCACCCTTGAACTGGATGAACCTCGAACGGTATCAAGACACATATGAAATGAGAGCTTAAAGAGAGAAATAATATAATGCTTTGGAATGCGTGTTACAATCTGTTTTACAAGTAATCAGACTTCCTTTATATAATAGGGGAGTCCTACATTAGGTACAATTTTATAAAAGGTAAAAACCTTATGATTTCCTAATTTGCCGGTTCCTTATTGATACGTGCCGAGATTCTCGCCGTAATATCCGATGTCACTGATATTTCGGCCTCCTATTATTTCGGTCTTCTGTTGGTTATACTAGCAATGTATCCTCGAGCTCGTTCGGGGTCAGGGTCGATTCCGTGATCATGGACTCAATGTTCTCAAGGACGGACATTCTGACCTCATGTTCTAGTTCGATGGGACTTGGAGTCGATCTTCAATCCTTCACGCATCGAGCCCGATCTATCATGTAGTAAACGAGCCCGATTTCGATCGTATACAGATAGTCCCCTCATTTTTCGGAGAGTAAACGACGAGAAACAATATGAGCTTTTGATTCTCACCTCGATACTCCGCGTCAGAGACAACAAAACGAACGAAACATCTCGTTAGTCGCGTCTTAAGAAAAAGGTACGAGGTGTGCCTGGGTCAGATTCACCCTTCGTTCTGGAGGATCGTCATTCTTCTCCGGTTCTTTGTGAGCAAGTGATCACGCCCAACTATGCCTTACAAAAAAGACTAAGCGGTTGTTGTTAATATATTCCGGGTATTAAGCCCAGAGTCGAATCCCACAGGGAATTAACCTACCAATTACAGTTATCAGACTAACTTAATTTCACGTACTCAACTTCCCAGATATTTTGAATAACAATTGGTTGTTTTTCTACTAACTATTACTTAATAAAACTATATGAACTAAGAGCTAACGAATATTGGGTTGTAAACAATAAGGAGAAGGATCTAAGGTTATGATTTTCCCTATTGATGGAATCCCTTCCTGCTATGTTTCATATAAATTCGCCTAATCGTCTCTATCGATCATGAACACTCTTCCTACCGTAAATCTCTCCCGATTAATTACGACAATTTACTAGACATAGTCTCCCGAGTTACGCTAGCTGGCTTTTGTTACAGCTCACTTAGATCGCACCCAAGGTTTCATTATCCCTAATCCCACCTTTAAACCCTAGGTTTTTTATTACTCACATACGTCGGGATTGATGTTGTTCAACAACTACCTAAATATGCACTCTCTCCCGAGTAATACATACTAAATAGGCACAGCTAATTGATGATCCTTTCAATTAACTACAACAAGAACGTACTTGAACAAATAGAGATTAAACTTGAAAAATCTATATTAACATAGCAAGAAATCCTTCAATCCATCAAAACCTTAGACTAAAAGTTTAGCTACTCATGATAAAACAATAAAATAATTCATGATTCCCAAAATAATGATAAAGGAAGAAGAAAGAAAAACTCTAATGGTGTCTTGATCTTTCTCCAACTTGTTCTTGCCTCCAAAATAAGTCTAAACAAGCTTAACCTTGACTTGGGCGAGTTTGTTGAGTTTATATAGGGTTAGGATAAGTTTTCCATGTTTTGCACTTAAGCCCCTAGGCTTTCCTGGCTGTCTCAAAATCGCCCACGTCCGCGAGCCAACCGCGGTGGTTTATCCATATTCTGTTTTTCTCCTTTGTCTACCGCGTTCCAGCCACGGTCCGACCGCGGTCGTGGTGGACTATTGCCCAGTCTTTCTACGCCTTTTCTTGCTCGTTTTCATCCGGGCTCTTCTTGATTAGCCTTGTATCTACGTATTTGACTCCAAAACACTCCATATTGTCTTCCAAATCCGGAGTAGCTCCTGCAAAGCACAAAAACATTAATTAGAGCATTTTGTTATCATTTTAGCACTTAAAACATCAATAAAGTATGGTTAACTTAGAGCATAAATAGCATCTACATTGCATAATATATGCTACTATCAACACCCTACACTTAAACCATTGCTAGTCCTCTAGCAACAAAATCACACTCTGTAGGCCTAATCGTTATTGGTGGACTACCTCAACGTAACATCCAAACCTCAAGAGTGGACTCTCTCTCTAGCCGCGGAATGTCCCTAACCGGCTTTCCTACTCTCAGTCAGAGGTCCAAACTTACCTTCCTTTCACGAGTCAAGTGCCTACTCACCACAAAGAGACTTAAAGCATAGTTATGATAATTCACACACTGAGGAATTCAAACAAGTAAGATTTCGCTCACCCTCAGAAAGAAATTCTCATGCCACATAAAACGCACCATAGGCTTGCCTCTAGTGTAATACTCAACTAATCGAGTTGCTTTGGTCTAGAATCAAGTAGGACTTTATTTGGTTGTAATGTAGGCTGCGGGACAGGTAGGATATATATGGATATAAGAGTGACTACACCTCCCTAAGCACTTTAATACAGTTTTTTTGACATTTAAGCCCATACTTTTGTCAAAACATTATTCCACATTTTCATCATTGCGTTATACCCCTTACTTCTTTAAGCACACTTTTTCAAAAGCCACTACCATTTGAGACTTTTTTTTTCCCAGTCCCAGTGGCTTCTAGTATTCATTATCACACCGTGCACCTTTATCTATATTCTCTTAGTTCCACTCAAAAGCCCAACCAACCACCCCACACTTTAACTTTTCCATGTTCGTTACAATTCAAGTGCTTCTAGGAGGTGATATGGTTCAAAAGATAGTCAATTCAAAAATTGGGCCAGGCTTGTAATGTGGTTGCCAAAGAAAACAAGATTACAGGCTCAAAGGGGTTAACTATAGTATATACAATCAGGTGGGTAGAAACATATATAAATAGGTTCAACAAAGAAATGCCTATATCACTTTCTAGACCAATTAAGGCTACCATTTCGCTTTCGTACACACACAGGGCAAGTTCTAGGCATTGAATGTTAGCACAGAATACACAAAAGTCTCACACACGGCACATGAATCAGTCAGTTCGGATCATCAAATACTCTGCTCAAAGTATTTAAGCCAAATCAAGAACATACAATTTAAGGCTTTCTTGCTAGAGTCAACTAGTGAGCCTAAGTGTCACGCTAAGGCAATCAATATTCAAGGTACTACGGAGTTAAGGGATCCTATTTCTATTCTTCCCTCGCCCAAGACTTCCTAAACTAAAAAGAAAAACTAACTACACCCGGTTCAAATGGAAACCCTTGGAAAAGAATCGTGGTTTAAAGAAAAACCAAGAGGGAACTGGTACACTACCTAACAGAAGAAATCTTTTCGTTTTGTTTTGTTTTATTTTTTTGTTTTTATATTTTTGTTCGACTTAAGTTCCTCAAGAGACCTGTAGAGAGGTGTCCGTCTTCGGGCCAAGTCGAAGTTAATTAACAACAAACAAATATACTAAACAAACAAAAATACTAAACAATCTATACAAGTGTACAACAACAATCCCCCACCCCACACTAAAAAATTTGGCATGTCCCTATGTCAAAGAATTTAAAGCAAAGTAAGGTAAGGGGACTTCCCTGGTGCTTAGTCCTGATCGAAGACGGTGCCAGGATCGAGGTGACACGCTCGTCCTAATGCCCCGAGCCAGCCCATGATCTTTTTCTCTGACCTATCACTTTGAGTAGCCAAAGTGTCAACTCGAACACCCAGGTCATTGACTGAAGTGCGTAGGCCAGCCATATCCTGCTCCAAGACTGTCATCTGGGTACTCCGGTGGGCCTGTGATGGGCCCGCCTCATCATCCATCTGCACCGGTGGGGCGGAAGAATGCATAGCTCCTTCATCATCATCCTCGGTATCATCATCCTCCTCATCATTCGCCACAGCCTGCTCTTTCCCAACTGTAATTTTGCTAGCCCTGAATGGGGCTTTTAATGGCAATTTCCCATCTACTGTGGGATTTTCAGGAACTCTTGAGGCACGACACAACCTGGTGACTAGGGAAGGGAAGCAGAACCCTTTTCTTGCCTCCGTGGAGCGAATGAACATTTCATCTTGAATGAGTCGGGCCACGTCAAAATCTTGGTGGTTGACAAAACACCAAATCGCCGCTGCTCTTGGCGCATTAACATCTGTAGTATTACTGGATGGCAGCAAACAACTGTTGATGATCGTTAGCCAACACTTAGCTTCCCAATTGAGAGATTGGGAGTTCAGGGTCATTCTCGGCTTTATCCATATTGGATCCCGACTAACTACACAGATTGTTTGAACAATTAGGTTCAATGTGACCGGTGGCCTCTGATAATCTTGGTAGTAGTCTGTCTCTCCGGTGAAGACCGACAACCTGTACACTCGGTGGATGGCCTCAAGAGACACATTCATCGGGGTGTTTCGTACTGTGACCACCCTATCAACATGGTTCGGGAATTTAGCTTAGAATTCCCTGACCATCATTACATTGAGCTCTTTTGGCTCATCAAAGAAGACGTACAACTGACATCTCCCCAATTCTTCGTAAATATTTGGGCATTCAAATCTTAAAGCAGCTCTCTCAATGTGGACTTCAGGCACCAGCTTCTTGGCTAACTTTGCATTGAATCTATCTTGAGCCGCTTTAGAGACAAACCGGTTATTGTCAAACTGGCTCGAACTCGCCTGAGCTCGAGCTCTGGATGAACCACCTGGCCCACTGGCGGAGGAACCTGTGGCACGTCTTTTCCTTGATTGATGCATTGTTCCTGACAAAATAAGGGCTACTATTAGTGAGAGTTTGAGATGTATGAACCCAGGGTGGTTACTCAGACTTCACCACCACTATGGTCACATTAACAAATATAGCTCAATGAGGCAATTTCACAAGCACCTAGTGTGCATGGAACAATGATTCCATACAATTAGCCCATGGAAGTACAAACCCTCCCCCAAATCAACTACAATACAACAAAATCATACTCCTTTTACCATGTTTTACACCATATCAAGCTATAAAGAAGAAAATTCTAACCTAAAACATGTTACAATTCTGGCATTAAAGTATAAAAAAGAAAAAAAGAAAACTAAGAGAGAATAGAGAAATAGGTTAGAAACTTACTTGAAGATGGTGAACACGAGTGTGCTTGGAGGATGATAAGGGGGAAGGAGTTTGGGGGACGAAGAGAATAGTGGAGAGAGAGTTGTGCGTTGGGGGGGGAGTTGTGAGAGAGAGGAAGAAGAAGAAGCGGTGGGTGAGGGAGTTAGAGTGAGAAAGGGAGTGTTGGAAGTTGGGGGGGGGGGTGGGAGGGGGGGTTAGGTTTAGTTTTTATGAGGTTGGAAGAAAAAACGAAAAAAACAAAATAAAAAAAAATGTTACCACTTACCTGTGCGTCGGTAGAAAGGTATTGTTCCACCGCGCCCGGTCCGCGCTCGGACCGCTGTCACGACCCAAAACCTAACTCAGGTCGTGATGGCGTCCAACACCGGAGTCAGGCAAGCCAACACCCAAATAACTAAGAATTTTCACATATTTGATTAATCATCCCAACACGTGCCAAGTTTTAAGGTTCAAAACATTAATTGAAAAAGATAATTAGCGATTTAACCGAAAGCAGTCATAAGGAGGCGTGAGCCAATATATATACAAACCCGTAAATCATAATATCTACCACGTGTGTGCCAGGAACTAGTGTCACAAGTCCTACGGGCATACTAATCGAATATACAAAAGATATAATATAATTGTCCCACTGTTTGGAATAAATAGACGGGAATAACAAAAGAAACCCCATGGTGCTGTCGAGGATTGTTAGGAGAAGCAGCTCACCGTGAAGTCGGGTCCCATCTATACTCAGAATCGAGCTCCGGTCTGATAACCAGATGCACCAGCCTCAGGACTTGTACAATTAAGTACGGAAGCGTAGCATGAGTACATAAATAAATATGTACCCAGTGAGTATCCCGCCTAACCTCGAAGAAGTAGTGACGAGAGGACGACTTGACACTCACTAAGGTCCAACAAAATAATTAAACAAGATATGATATCAGTAATAGGCGTACGAGGATGATAAAAACAGTAAGCATTAAAGATAACTGTAAGTCAAATAATTACTGGAAGTAAATAAACAATTACTACTTCATTTTCTTTTTAAATATCTGCCCACCCAATATCCATGAAAATCATTAACAATTTAGCATGCGCATACAGGATAAGGACAACCGGCCTGAGCCATCATAATAATCATATATGTGCACTGCCGAAGGTTGAACGTCCCGAACCATAATGTATCTTTCAATCTCGTCGTGGCGTACAACCCGCTCCCATGAGATTGGGGGAAATAACACTTTGCTCGCGGAATGTAAATTGCGAAGCGGTCACATGCACACGCAATTCACACAATATTCTTCATAAATTACTTTTCAGTGAACAATTCCTTTAAAATTCTCAAATTCCATGATCTTAGGGAAAAAAAGCCACATATAACATTAATTCATCAAGCATATAGTTCATTTCAAGGAAAAACACAAAGCATGGTGTAGGCCTAACTACCCGGACATAACAATAATAGCCGCTACGGACGGACTCTCGTCACTTTGTACGTACGTAGGCCCCACAAACATAAGCGCGTAGTCATTAAAATCACCTAGGGGGACAATTCCCTCTTACAAGGTTAGAAAGGAGACTCACCTCGTGTCAAACCTAATCCCCGGGTCAAGAATGCGCCCGTAACTCCGAACTTGACACCCAAGGACTTGAAACTAGACAAATGTTATACAAATATATCAATTTTTTATACTCAAAAGTAGGGAATTCTCCAAGTATTTCACCTTACTTTGAAAAATCCTAAAATACACCCCCGGGCCTACATGCTCGGATTCCGGAAATTTTCGAAGGAATCAATTACCCATAACCTAAGGATCATTAATATGTGATTTTTGTATGATTTCATGGCTAATTAACGGGTAATTCCCTAAATTTTCATAAAGCCCTAGGTTACTACTCAAATCATTGATTTTCACTAATTAGGTAGTTAACTCAACTAGGAATTCATGCATTAACTAACTTTAGGGTAGAATTCACTTACCTTTTAGTAGCTAGGTCGTGGGGCTCTTTTCCAAGCTCTCAAGGTCATCTATGGTGGAAGAAAATGGAGTGAAATGAAATAATCCCGTGTTTTAAAGAACTCACTACCTACTGTGGTTCCGCACATGCGGCTCAAGGACCGCACCTGCGAGTAAATGCTCACACTTGCGGAAATGGGACAAGGCGCCTGGGCTCGCACCTGTGGCTCCGCTGCTGCGGATATTATCCGCACCTGCGAGAAACGGGCAGCCTCACCTGTAGCCGCACCTGCGAGGCAAGGACTGCAGGAACGGTCTCGCACCTGCAAGGCTGGGACCGCAGGAGCGATCCCGCACCTGCGATTGGGCAATCGCACCTGCGGTCACACCAGAACAGGTGCACCAGCAATTGCTTCAGCTGGTCCTTTGGCATCGTTTGGTGCCCGAGAGGCACCTGGGCCCAAGCCCCCGTCCAAATATACCAACAAGTCTCAAATCATAATGCGGACTCACTCGAGCCTTCAGAACACCCGAAACAACGCTAAAACTAAAATCACACCTCAAAACCCCTAGAATCAAACTTAGGAACTTTAAGTTTCTTGAATTCGCTAACAATGCGCCGAACTGACCTATACTACTCGGAATGACCCCAAATTTTGCGAGTAAGTCATGAATGACACAACAAAACTATTCCCGGTCTCAAAATTCCGTTTGGACCTCGATAACACAAAAACATGTCCCAACCCACAATATGAACTTAAGGAAACTCTTATTTCACTATTGGGCGCCGAAACGCTCCCTGGTCATTCAAAACCCATTCCAAACATACGCCCAAGTCCAAAATCATCATACGGAGCTACCGGAACCGTTGAAACTCGATTCCGAGGTCGTTTACTCAAATTGTTGACCGAAGTCAAACTTAGCCTTAAAGGCCAACCTTAAGGAACCAAGTATTCCTATATCACTCTAAACACTTCTGAATCCCGAACCACCCGTCCCTGCAAGTCATAAATCACAATAAGCCACTATGGGAAGTTTCATTTAGGGGAACAGGGTCTGACAATGCAAAATGACCAGTCAGGTCGTTACATTCTCCACCTCTTAAGCAAACATTCTTCCTCGAACGGGTTTTAGAATCATACCTGAAGTGCTGAATAAGTGCAGATATCTACTCCGCATGTCCTCCTCGGACTCTCAGGTCGCCTCCTCGACTGGTTGGCCCCTCCACTGGACCTTTACGACAAAAACTCTCTTGGATCTCAACTGGCGATCCTTCCTGTCAATAATAGCAATTGGCTCCTCCTCGTAGGCCAACCTTTCATCCAACTGAATAGCGCAGAAATCAACCACGTGAGAGAAGTCTGCGTGGTACCTCCGGAGCATGGATACATGAAAGACCGGATGAAATCCTGACAAAGTGGGAGGTAAAGCTAGCTCATAAGCAACCTCCCCAACTCGCCTCAACACCTCGAAGGGATCTATAAACCTCGGGCTCAGCTTGCCTTTCTTCCCGAACCTCATAATACCCTTCATTGGCGAGACCTTCAACAGTACCTTGTCTCCCTCCATAAATGCTACATCACGCGCCCTCTGATCCGCGTAACTCTTCTGCCTGGATTGTGCCGTGCGGAGCCTCCCCTGAATTAGCTTCACCTTCTCCAAAGATCCTTCACCAAGTCGGTGCCATATAACTTAGCCTCGCCAGGCTCAAACCACCCTATAGGAGAACGACATCGCCGACCATACAAAGCCTCAAATGGAGCCATCTCGATGCTGGACTGGTAACTATTATTGTAAGCAAACTCGGCCAAAGGCAATAATTGGTCCCACTGGCCTCCGAAGTCAATCACACATGCCCTGAGCATATCCTCCAGTATCTGCATTGTACGCTCAGACTGACCATCAGTCTGAGGGTGAAATACTGTGTTGAGATCTATCTGGGTACCCATCTCACTATGCAATGCTCTGCAGAAGTGCGAGGTGAACTGAGGACCTCGATCTGATATAATAGACACCGGCACACCGTGCAACCGGACTAACTCCCGAATGTAGATCTGTGCCAACCTCTCAGAAGTATATGTAGTAGCCACTGGAATGAAATGCGCCGATTTGGTCAATCTATCCACAGTGACCCAAACCGCGTCAACCTTCCGCAAAGTCCGAGGCAACCCAGCTACGAAGTCCATAGTGATGCGTTCCCACTTCCACTCAGGAATGGGCATCTGCTGAAGTAGGCCTCCTGGCCTCTGGTGCTCATACATAACCTGCTGGAAATTAAGACACCTAGCCACATACTCCACAATGTCCCTCTTCATCCGGCTCCACCAGTAATGCTTCTTCAAATCACGATACATCTTCGTAGCACCAGGATGAACAGAATACCGAGAACTGTGTGCCTCCTCTAGAATCCTCCCTCTCAGGACATCGANACATAAACGACCCTGAAGTCTCAGAACACCATCCTCGCCAATAGTAACCTCCTTTGCACCACCCTGAAGTCTCAGAACACCATCCAAGGCAAGAGTTCTCTCCTCTGCTGCAATATAAGCCAAGCTACCCATACTCTCTGCCTTCCTGCTCAAGGCATCTGCTACCACATTTGCCTTGCCCGGATGATAAAGAATGGTAATATCATAATCCTTCAACAACTCAAGCCATCTGCGCTGCCTCATATTAAGATCGCTCTGCTTAAACAAGTGTTGCAAGCTGCGGTGGTCTGTATAAACCTCACAGGACACCCCATACAAGTAGTGCCCCCAAATCTTAAGAGCATGAACAATTTCCGCCAACTCTAAATCGTGTACAGGGTAATTCTTCTCATGAACCTTCAGCTGGCGCGAACATAAGCAATAACTCTCCCTTCCTGCATCAACACACATCCCAAACTGACACGTGAAGCGTCGCAATACACTGTATACATCCCTGAACCGGAAGGCAATACCAGAACTGGTGCTGAGGTCAATGGTGTCTTGAGCTTCTGAAAGCTCGCCTCACACTCGTCGGACCATCTGAATGGGGCATTCTTCTGAGCCAATCTAGTCAATGGAGCTACAATAGAAGAGAACCCATCCACAAATCGGCGATAATATCCTGCTAGGCCCAAAAAGCTCCTGATCTCTGTAGCTGAAGTAGGACGCGACCAACTCTGAACTGCCTCAATCTTCTGAGGATCAACCTTGATACCCTCTCCGGATACCACATGCCCCAAGAATTCCACGGAATCCAACCAGAACTCACACTTGGAGAACTTAGCATATAGCTTCTGTTCTTGCAAGGTCTGGAGCACAACTCTCAAATGCTGCTCGTGCTCCCCCAGGCTACGTAAATCAAAATGTCATCAATGAAGACAATGACAAAGGAATCAATATACGGCCTGAACACCCTGTTCATCAAGTCCATAAATGCTGCTGGGGCATTAGTCAAGCCAAAGAACATCACCAGGAACTCATAATGGCCATATCTCGTACGAAAAGCAGTCTTCAGAACGTCTGAGGCGTGAATCTTCAACTGATGATATCCCGATCTCAAATCAATCTTAGAAAACACCCGAGCACCCTGCAACTGGTCAAACAAATCATCGATGCGCGGCAAACATGTAAATCATAATATCTACCACGTGTGTGCCAGGAACTAGTGTCACAAGTCCTACGGGCATACTAACAGAATATACAAAAGATATAATATAACTGTCCCACTGTCTGGAAGAAATAGACGGGAAAAACAAAAGAAAACCCATGGTGCTGCCGAGGATCGTCAGGAGAAGCAGCTCACCGTGAAGTCAGGTCCAATCTATACTCAGAATCGAGCCCCGGTCTGATAACCAGATGCACCAGCCTCAGGACCTGTACAATTAAGTACATAAGCGTAGCATGAGTACATAAATAAATATGTACTCAGTGAGTATCCCGCCTAACCTCGAAGAAGTAGTGACGAGAGGTCGACTTGACACTCACTAATGTCCAACAAAATAATTAAACAAGATATGATATCAATAATAGGCGTACGAGGATAATAAAAATAGTAATCATTAAAGATAACTGTAATTCAAATAAATACTAGAATTAAATAAACAATTACTACTTCATTTTATTTTTAAATATCTGCCCACTCAATATCCATGAAATCATTAACAATTTAGTATGCGCATACAGGATAAGGACAACCGGCCTGAGCCATCATAATAATCATATATGTGCACTGTCGAGGGTCGAACTACCCTAACCATAATGTATCTTTCAATCTCACCGTGGCGTACGGCCCGCTTCCATGAGAGTGGGGGAAATAACACTCCGCTCGCGGAATGAAAATTGCGAAGCGGTCACATGCACACGCAATCCACACAATATTCTTCATAAATTACTTTTCAGTGAACAATTCCTTTAAAATTCTCAAATTCCATGATCTCAGGGAAACAAAGTTGCATATAACATTAACTCATCAAGCATATAGTTCATTTCAAGGAAAAACACAAAGCATGGTGTAGGCCTAACTACCCGGACATAACAATAATACCTGCTACGTACGGACTCTCGTCACTTTGTACATACGTAGCCCCCACAAACATAAGCGCGTAGTCATTAAAATCAGCTAGGGGGACAATTCTCACTTACAAGGTTAGAAAGGAGACTCACCTCGTGTCGAACCTACTCCCCGGGTCAAGAATGCGCCCGAAACTCCGAACTCGACACCCAAGGACTTGAAACTAGCCAAATGTTACACAAATATATCAATTTATACTCAAAAGTAGGGAATTCTCCAAATATTTCACCTTACTTTGAAAAATCCTAAAATACACCCCCGGGCCCACATGCTCGGATTCCGGAAATATTCGAAGGAATCAATTACCCATAACCTAAGGATCATTGATATGTGATTTTTGTATCATTTCATGGCTAATTAACGGGTAATTCCCTAAATTTTGATGAAAAAGCCCTAGGTTACTACTCAAATCATTGATTTTCACTAATTAGGTAGTTAACTCAACTAGGAATTCATGCATTAACTAACTTTAGGGTAGAATTCACTTACCTCTCAGTAGCTAGGTCGTGGGCCTCTTTTCCAAGCTCTCAAGGTCGTCTATGGTGGAAGAAAATGGAGTGAAATTAACTAATCCTGTGTTTTAAAGAGCTCGCTGCCTACTGTGGTTCCGCACCTGCGGTCTCGCACTTGCGAGTAAATGCTCGCACCTGCGGAAATGGGACAAGGGGCCTAGGCTCACAACTGCGGAGAGGAGCTTGAACCTGCGGCTCCGCTCCTACAGATATTATCCGCACCTGCGAGAAACGGGCAGCCTCACCTGAAATCGCACCTGCTAGGCAAGGACCGCAGGAGCGGTCTCGCACCTGCGAGGCTGGGACCGCAATAGCGATCCCGCACATGTGACTGGGAAACCGCACCTGCGGTCACACTAGAACAGGTGCACCAGCAATTGCTTCAGCTGGTCCTTTGGCCTTGTTTGGTGCCCGAGAGGCACTTGGGCCCACCCGAGCCCCCATCCAAATATACCAACAAGTCTCAAATCATAATACGGACTCGCTCGAGCCTTCGGAACACCCAAAACAACACTAAAACTAAAAATCACACCTCAAAATCCCTAGAATCAAACTTAGGAACTTTAAGTTTCTTGAATTCGCTAACAATGCGCTGAACTGACCTATACTACTCGGAATGACCCCAAATTTTGCGAGCAAGTCATAAATGACACAACAGAACTATTCCCGGTCTCGGAATTCTGTTTGGACCTCGATAACACAAAAACACATCCCAACCCATAATATGAACTTAAGGAAACTCTTATGTCGCTATTGGGCGACGAAACGCTCCCGAGTCATCCAAAACCCATTCTAAACATATGCCCAAGTCCGAAATCATCATACGGAGCTACCAGAACTATCGAAACTCAATTCCTAGGTGTCAAACTTGGCCTTAAAGGCCAACCTTAAGGAACCAAGTGTTCCTATATCACTCTAAACACTTCTGAATCCCGAACCACTCGTCCCCGCAAGTCATAAATCACAATAAGCCGCTATGGAAAGTTTCATTTAGGGGAACGGGTCTGACAACGCAAAACGACCGGTCGGGTCATTAAAATCGCGGTCGTGGTGCAACAAGATAGAAAAGATGCAACTCACTGAAGTCCTACCGCACCCTGACCGCGGTTGCGGTGCTAAAGACAGAAAGGACTTGATTCACCATGGTCCAATCGCGGTAGCGGTGACGGACTTCTGGAATTTATTTGTTTTTATCACGTTTTTACCTTTCCAGAGTTGGTTCTTTCCCCGACTTCTCCAAATATGCACCAATCTGCCCCTGTACACTAATAACTAGGTTAGTATCATACACATTAAGTACTATAACAAAGCAAAAGGGAAAAAACAAAAGAAAACATGGGTTTCCTCCCAAGAAGTGCTTGATTTAACGTCGCGACACGACGCAGATGAACGTATTTAAGGCCCGCTCGACCTCTGGGGCTCAGTCAAATGAATCACTGACACATCCTTGACTTAATCCATGCCCACATATGGTTTCAACATGTTCCCATTGACTTTAAACGTGCGAGAGTCATTTTCTGAGGCAATCTCTATAGCACCCGAAGGGAGCACTTCAACCATACGAAATGGTCCAAACTATCGTGACTTGAGTTTACCCGGAAATAGCCTTAATCTTGAATTATAAAGCAACACCATATCTCGAATTTGAAATTCCGCTCAATAATATTCTTGTCGTGCAACCTCTTCATTATCTCTTTGTATAACCTTGTGATTTCAAAAGAAAGATAGCGGAACTCATCCAGTTCATGCAATTCCGTGACTTTATTCGTTCCCGCAGCTTCCATGTCTAGATTCAATTGTCTTACCACCCACCAAGCTCTATGTTCTTACTCCATTGGCAAGTGACAGGCCTTTCTAAACACCAACTTGTATGGCGACATGTCAATTGGTGTTTTGAAAGCAGTCCTATAGGCCCAGAGTCCGTCTTCTAATATTTTTGCCCAATCTGTTCTTGTGGCATTCACAGTTTTGGTCAACACACTCTTTATCTCTCTATTCGACATTTCGACCTGCCCACTAGTCTGAGGATGGTATGGAGTTTCCACCTTGTGGCGTACATCGTATTTCGCCAGCAATTTCTCAAAGGCTCGATTGCATAAATGAGTGCCTCCGTCACTGATTATGGCTCTCGAGGTCCCGAAACGGGTGAATATATTCTTCTTCAAAAACCCAATCACCACCCTTGCATCATTGGTGGGGAATGTTGTAGCTTCCACCCATTTGGACACATAATCTACAGTAACAAGATACTTATTACCATAGGAACTGATGAAGGGACCCAGGAAGTCTATTCCCCAAACATCGAACACTTCAACCTCATGAATTGGGTTCATGGGCATCTCATGGCGACGGGAAATGTTCTCAGTTCGCTGGCATTCATCACATCCCTTGACATATAGATGTGCATCCTTAAACACAGTTGGCCAGTAGAAACCGGCTTCTAGAACTTTCGCGCCCGTCCTGACTCCTCCAAAATGTCCGCCATATGCTGATGCGTGATATGCCTGCAAAATAGAAGATTGATCTGTCTCGGGGACACACCTCCAGATCATATTGTCAACATAAATCTGAAATAGATAAGGTTCTTCCTAGTAATACATGCGGCAATCACGGTAAAACTTTTTTTTTTATGTAGAGGAAAGGTCATAGGGAACTATACCGCTTGTAGGTAGTTTGCAATGTCTGCATACCATGGCACTTCCTCAAGGCTTGTGGCCAGTAGCTACTCGTCTAGAAAGGTTTCCAGAGTATCCTCTACCTCAACTGATTTTTTAGCTCCTTCCACTCGCGGTAAGTGATCGGCGACCTAATTTTCCGTGCCTTTACGATCACGAATTTCCAAGTCGAACTCTTGCAGCAGCAGCACCCAACCAATCAGGTGCGATTTTGAATCCTTCTTTCGATCAGATAACTGAGAGCAACATGATCAGTATATACAATTACCTTTGAACCAATCAGGTACGATCTGAACTTGTCAAATGCGAACACTACAGCCAATATCTTTTTTTTTGTTACAGTGTAGTTCAGTTGGGCTCCACTCAACATTCTATTTGCGTAGTAAATTGGGTGCATTATTTTATCTTTCCGTTGTCCTAACACTGCTCCTACCGCATAGTCACTTGCGTCACACATTAGCTCGAATGGTTACTCCTAGTTGGGGGCAACAATGATGGGTGATGTGACTAGCCTCTTCTTCAATTCCTCGAATGCTACCTTGCAATCACCAGAAAAAACAAAGGGGGTGATCCTTTTCTAGCAATTTACAAAGAGGGTTAGCAATTTTTGAAAAGTCCTTTATGAATCTCCGATAAAAACCGGTATGCCCGAGGAAGCTCCTGATTGCTTTGACTGATGTGGGAGGTGGAAGCTTTGCTATCACATCAACTTTCGCACGATCCACCTCAATGCCCTTTCTTGATACTAGGTGTCCCTAGACTATACCTTCTTGTACCATGAAATGGCACTTTTCCCAATTAAGTACCAGGTTAGTCTTAATGCACCTTTTCAACACTTTGGTCAGATTTTTAAATCACTCATCGAATGAGTTTCCCACCACTGAGAAATCATCAATGAACATCTCCATTATGTCTTCCACCATGTCTGTGAAGATGGCCATCATGCACCTTTGGAATGTGGCGGGTGCATTGCATAGGCCAAAGGGAATCCTTCGAAAAGCAAATATCCCATAAGGGCATGTGAATGAGGTCTTCTCTCTCTCCTCTGGTGCAATGGAGATCTGATTGTATCCTGAGTACCCATCCAGAAAATAGAAGTGGGACCTCCCTACTAGTTTTTCAAGCATCTGATTAATGAAGGTAAGTGGGAAGTGGTCTTTCCGGGTGTCCAAGTTGAGCTTCCTGTAATCCATACAAATTCTCCAGCCTGTGATGGTTCGTGTAGAGATCAGTTCATTTTTATCATTTTTCACCACGGTCATTCCACCCTTCTTAGGAACACATTGCACTGGGCTAACTCAGCTGTTGTCAGAGATGGGGAAGATGATTCCTACATCTAACCACTTAATGACTTCTTTCTTCACCACTTCCTTCATATTGGGGTTCAGCCTTCTTTGGTATTTTTTGGAAGGTTTGTACCCATCTTCTAGCAGAATTTTATGCATACAGAATGCCGGGTTGATCCACTTAATATTTGTCATGGTCCACCCAATAGTAGTCTTGCACTCTGTCAGTACCTGCAAAAGTTGTTTTGCCTGCACATCTAACAAACTAGATGAGTATAATAACAGGTAATATGGAGTTAGGTCCTAAGAATGCATAACTCAGATGGGCAGGCAGTGGCTTCAACTCCAGCTTTGGTGGTTCTTCTACGGATGGCCTGGTTGGAGGAGCTTCCCTTTTCTCTAAGTGCAGGGGCTCAAATTCGAGTGATCTCTTCCAAAAACCTTTGCCCTCAAGAGAAAGCACTCATTCCGTCGATTCTTCACCATTCACCTCATTTACATTCATAAAACATGCAGCTAGAGGGTCCTCAATGTTCAAGGTCTTATCATCCTCTTCCAGGATTACATCCACGACATCAATTAGAGAATAATTGGTGAATTCACTTGGTCGCCTCATGGATTTCTGCACGTTGAACATTATCTCTTCGTCATTTAACCTCATCTTGAGCTCTCCAGTTTCGTGGTCAATCAGAGCTCTTCCCATGGCCAAGAATGGCCTTCCCAAATATGGGAATTTCTTCATCCACCCTACAGTCCAGAATTACAAAGTCTGCAGAGAACACAAATTTCCCTACCTGCACCAACACGTCATCAATAATACCTGAGGGCCTCTTTACAGTTCTGTCAGCCAGCTGCAAATCACATAGTGCCTTGGCAAAAGCAAAGTTACCTATCGTGCAGGGAATTGTGAAAGTCTTGTTACAACATCACTGCATTTCTGAGTTAGAGTCATTGTGGCCAAGTCTTAGAAGTCGAACTTGCGGGACATCAAGTCCTTCATCATTTTTGCATAACCAGGGATTTCTTTTAAAGCATCAATCAATGGAATATTTACCTTAATTTGTTTCAACATGTCCAAGAACTTCTTGTATTGCTCATCTTTTTTATATTTGGCTAGCCTATGTGGGAATGGTGCTGGAGGTCGCTTCTTCCCTGTGATTTGGGCTTTCTTTTTTTCAGGTGTTGCCTCCAATACCGGTTCCTGTGTTGTCTCAACGTCTTTCTCAGCCTCATTTTGTTTGTTGGCATCTTCATATGCATGCTGCACTGTCACCTCAGTCAATCCTGCTGAGTTATCTAGCTCAATGGGCACTGGCACAAGTGTCTCAACAGGTCTGCTTTCTCGAGCCCTCTCTTTCTCCAAGTCCAGGTCTCTACCATTACGTAGACTCACTGCCATCAGCTGCTTCGGGCCATGATCTTTCCGATTTACCTAAGTGTCTGCAGGTAACGTTCCATGAGGACAATGATTCAGTGAGATCGAAAGCTGACCTATTTGGACCTCAATATTTTTGATAGCTGACTCGTGCGAATATACTCTTTCACTTATTTCTGCATTATACCCAATCACCTGCTGCATCATTGCCTCGAGCCTAGAGAACCCATCTTCCTATCTCCCATTATGTTGTTGTTGAGTATCCCCTGCTGCTGATTATGGTTGTTATAGCCTTGTGGCCTTTGGTAAGGCACCATATTACCCTGTGGTCTCATGGCTCCCATGTTATCGTAATTATGCTGTTGCGGGGCTGGTCTGTATTACTGATTCTGCTACCCCCAATTCTGACCACCTGGTCTCTAACCCCCATAATTGGACACATAATTCATGTCCTCATGATAGTGTTGGTGATCCCCCTCAGTGCTCCACTGGCTACCAATTGACTGGCTGATGCAAGATGTACAGAAGCCCTCATTGGTTGCATCAACTATGTGCACCTGCTGTTTCTGACCTGACTCTTCCACCTTTTTGGTGAGGACGCTCATTTGTGTCATTAATGTGGCCATATTTCAGCAAGAGAGTTAGCTGAATCTAATGCCACTGAGTGGACCATAGGAGTGATGGGTGTGTTTCTGTTTGTCCATCCTGAGTTTTGGGACATCTTGTCGAGCAAGATCTTGCTCTCTCTGAACGTTTTACTCAGGAATGCTCCACCAGCTGAAGCATCAACATTAGCTTTCACACTATCTGCCAGACCCATGTAAATCTCTGCCCCAACATCTGCGCAGGAATACCATGGTGTGGACATACAACCAACAACCCTTTAAATCTTTCCCACGTCTTTTGCAATGTTTCTGTTGGTTTCTGTCTGAAGCTCAAGATCTCATCAATTTGTTGAGAAGTCTTGTTGGGTGGATGAAATTTATTCAAAAATTGCTTGACCAACTCCTCCCAAGTAGTGATGGAATTTATGGGGAGTGAATTTAGCCAAGTCTGGGCTGCTCCTGTCACAGAGAATGGAAACAACAACATCTTTATTGCTTCCGGAGTCACGTTGTGCTGTATTTGTGTTTGGCATATTGCCAGGAAATTTTTCAAGTGCTGTTGGGGATCTTCAATGTATGACCCCGAGAATAGTCCCTTGTTTTGCAACATGTGAAGCATATTGTTTGTGATTTGGAATGAATCTGCCTGTATCTGCGGGACTAGTATCGTTGTAGCCAAATTGTCTATCGTGGGATGTGCCTAGTCATATAAAGCGTCCTCTGGCACAAGAGGCTCCATTACCTGCGCATTTGCGTCCTCCACGCCATCCCCAATATTTCTGTTCTTCACCAGATCTGCCGTGTCTGGTTCAAGTTGTTCAGTTGAGTTTTGTTGTTTGCTTTTCCGGTTGACCCAATTCAAGGCCTTGAAAACTTTCTCGGGATCTGATAATGCTTCAAACACTTCACCAGTTCTCAATGAGTTTCTAGGCATGCACCTGTAACAACCAAGTTTGCAAACGTTAAAAATTCAGTGTATTGATTGAAAGTGAAGAAAATTGACTACACTAAGAATTTTTGTACCTCTTTCAATTGTAATTGATAACATTGTTCAATCCCCGGCAACGACGCCAAAATTTGATCACGCCCAACTATGCCTTATAAAAAGGACCAAGCGGTCGTTTTCAATATATTTCGGGTATTAAGCCCAGAGTCGAATCCCACATGGAATTAACCTACCAATTATAGTTATCAGACTCACTCAATTCCACGTACTCAACTTCCAAGATATTTTGAATAACAATTGGTTGTTTTCCTACTAACTATTACTTAATAAAACTATATTAACTAAGAGCTAACGAATATTGGGTTGTAAACAATAAGGAGAAGGATCAAAGATTATGATTTTCCCTATTGATGGAATCCCTTCCTACTATATTTCATATAAATTCGCCTAATCGTCTCTATCGATCATGAGCACTCTTCCTACCGTAAATCTCTCCCGAGTAATTACGACAATTTACTAGACATACTCTCCCGTGTTACGCTAGCTGGCTTTTATTAAAGCTCACTTAGATTGCATCCACGGTTTCGTTATCCCTAATCCCACCTTTAAACCCTAGGTTATTGATTCCTCATATACGTCGGAGTGATGTTGTTCAAAAACTATCTAAATACGCACTCTCTCCCGAGTAATACATACTAAATAGGCACAGCTAATTGAGGATCCTATCAATTAACTACAACAAGAACGAGTTGAACAAATAGAGATTAAACTTGGCAAATCTATATTAACATAGCAAGAGTTTCATCCTTCAATAGGTTCCATCAAAACTTTAGACTAAAAGTTTAGCTACTCATGATAAAACAAGATAAAGCAATAAAATAATTCATGATTCCCAAAATAATGATAAAGGAAGAAGAAAGAAAAACTCTAATGGTGTCTTGATCTTTCTCCCACTTGTTCTTGCCTCCAAAATAAGTCAAGCTTAACCTTGACTTGGGCGAGTTTGTTGAGTTTATATAGGGTTAGGATAAGTTTCCCACGTTTTTCACTTAAGCCCCTAGGCTTTCCTGGTTGTCTCTAGATCGCCCGCGTCCGCGAGCCAACCACGGTGGTTTATGCATATTCAGTTCTTCTCCTTTGTCCACCGCGTTCCAGCCACGGTCCGACCGCGGTTGTGGTGGACTATTGCCCAGTCTTTCTACGCCATTTCTTGCTCGTTTTCATCCGGGCTCTTCTCGATTGGCCTTGTATCTACGTATATGACTCGAAAACATTCCATATTATCTTCCAAATCCGGAGTAGCTCCTGCAAAGCACAAAAACCTTAATTAGAGCATTTTGTTATCATTTAGCACTTAAAACATCAATAAAGTACGGTTAACTTAGAGCATAAATAGCATCTACATAGCATAATATAGGTTACTATCAGCAAGATCGATGGATGCTCGTTCACCGTCGACCACCTTATGCGCCTATACAGTCTCTGACTCTTTCGGGAGGGGGGGGGGGGACTGATTAAACTTGCACGTCGGGCTAGTAAAGCCCCGTTCTCGAGCATCGATGAAGATCAGGATTGAGGTTGGCTAGGCCGTTTTGTCTGAGTGAGGACCTCGGACCTGATCCCAGCAACGTACATGCGTTCCCCGAGTAATGGAACACAAAATGTAAGTAAAGTTTTGTTTTCCAAGATTTTATTTTACTCTATTTTCCTTCTTTCTTATCGGTGTTTGGTGGTGGTGCAGTTGTTGCTCGGGTCCCGAATGCAGTCCCTCGACTCAACGAGTGGGTCGAGGGCATTATGTCTCAAAATTTTTATTCTAAGCGCGCATGGCGTGAACTTTCGAAGGGCCGGTGGGAGGCCCATTCTCACAGTGAGATCCCTTTCTCGAGTGGGCAAAACTTGGACTTCCTTCATGATACTGAGTTCTTACTCGTTTCTTTTTTTTCTTTGCAGGTCTTTCCAAGGATGATAACAACACGATAAGGGTCCGAGAACTACTAAAGAAAATCAAGAAACGTGCGGAAGCTAAAAGAAAAATAAAGAAACAAAAAAAGAGGACAAAAAATAAAGATAGATTGAATTCAAGAAAGAGTTTCTTGAATTCAAGAAGTTGAAGTTGAATCCTAACAACAACAATTAGCTAACGAAGAACTGCCTTTGGTAGAGACTTAAAAATAAGAAATAGATTGTGAAACCGACCCTTTAGAATAACAAGAACACCAATAAGCCTAAACTTATCACCTTTCTTGAATACCTAGAAGTGATATAAGATTTCGAAAAGGATTTAATCTTACCACCTTAAGTTAAGTCTTGAAAGTTGAAGAATAAATCCAAGAGTAGCCACACACAAGAGTGTAAGAAAAATCTCACAATTTTTATTGATATTGTCTATAATAATCTAAGTCTAAAAACAAAAGAGATACCACTTTATATAGAGAGAGGGTCACGAAGTTATACCTAAAAATAAGGAAATAAAGTCCTAAACTACTTTGGACAACAAGTCCAACTACCTTAGGAAAAGAAAAATACTAGGAAGCAAAAACCAAGTCCTTCTTGGAAAGTAATTCCAAAAATCTTAGTAAAAGTAAAACATAACCTTAACTAACTAGGAAAGCCATAAATATAGTCCCATATATATGAAAATAAACAGTTACAACTCCCATAAATTCAAACCATACGAATTGAACAGTTACAACCTTGGGGGATTGACCACCCTTGAACTGGATGAACCTTGATTGGTATTAGGACACAGACGAAATGAGAGCTTAAATAGAGAAATAATATATTAGTTTGGAATGCATGTTACAATGTGTTTTACAAGTAAACAAACCCCATTTATGTTGTAGGGGAGTCCTACTTTAGGTACAATTCTATAAAAGATAAAAATCTTCTTATTTGCCGGTTCCTTATTGATATGTGTCGAGGTTCCCGTCGTAATACCCGACCGGTCTTCGGTCTTCGGTCTTCTGTTGGTTATACTGGCAATGTATACTCGAGTTCGTTCCGGGTTAGAGCCGATTCCGGGTTCATGGACTCAATATTCTCGAAGATGGACATTCTGACCTTGTGTTCCGGTTCGATGAAACTCAGGGCCGATCTTCAATCCCTCACGTATCGAGCCCGATTTGTCATGTAGTAGATAAGACCGATTTCGATCGTATACAGTTACAATACAAAGTGCTCAAAACTAATTAATAAAAGAGCCATATCCAACTAGTTAGAACCCCACCATTTTGTGTTGGTCACATTATTTTTTCGGCCAACAACCTCGTTGAAAGCTACATTTGAGATTTTTTATTAGATTTTTCCGATATCTAAACTCCACAAGTAATTTTTATACTTGTTGTGCTATAGTTATGTTTTGTTTATTCATTTTTCTTCCCACAAAGTTAATTTTAAATACACCGATGTAGTTGTGATTAGGGGTGGGCGTTGGGGTAGTTCGGATTGAATATAAAGTTGCGATTTGAATTTTTGATTTTCGGATTGAAAATGTTACAATCTAAATCCAATCCAAATAATTTCGGATTGGATTGGATTATTTAAGTTCGGTTTCAGATTAGTCGGATTGGACTTTTCGAATTTTCGGTTCTGACTTTTAAGCCTATAAGTCGAGCTTATAAAAAATAATCATTTAAATTAAGTAGAAAAATGATAATCAAAAGATGCTTTAGTTTTTGATATCTTCTAGACTCTATATAATGCATCTTCAAGAAAAAAGGTCTCGAATATGCAATAGATTACACTGATTCAAATTATACTATTATTATAAATTAAAAGATTAACTGGGAAATGTGACCTCAAAATTCAATCTTTAGTCAACTTCGGCTTTGACTCTTTAGTGTTTACAAATGCACATATGATGTGGTTGTGTGGATGAGACGTGAGAGAAAAAAAAAACCCTACATTAGATTTGATTAAGTAGAGAATCCCATATTGGACTTAATGATTTGTATTGAATATACTGGCTAACATTTAATGGGCATGATACTATTAGAGATTTAGACTTATTAATATTAGGTATATATATGGGTAATGCCGTAATGGGCTAATGCCTAACTGGTAAGGCTAAATATAAGGTACAAAATTTCGGATTTTTGGATATCCAAAATTTCGAAGTCCCAAATCCAAAATTTAAAATTTTTAAAAAATAAAATCCGAACTCCAATCCATAATCCAAAAATCCAAAAAGTTCGGATTTCGATTTGAATTTCGGGTTTGCCCGAACTATGCCCACCCCTAATTGTGCTCCTTATGTTCGCGTGGTTACCAAGAAAAATAATATATATATATATATATATATATATATATATATATATATATATATATATATATA
>MDKI01260127.1:0-69356 GCA_005239505.1 Nicotiana paniculata
CTTTGCAGAAAAACCTACAAACTATCACAAACAAACAAAACGAACAAAAATTTCTGCCCCAGTCTGCCCCAGGATGCCCATGCTTAGTTGGTACAATCTTCAACCATTGGGAAGTGATTGTTGCACTGTTACTGCACTGTAGCGTGTACAGTTGCAGGCAGTCACTTTTCTGTCACAACTTTCCAGCTGTAGAGTTGACATGTACTCCCGTCAGTGAGAATGTTAAGGGATCAGGTCCCTAATCTGTTTCCTGGGAGTTCAGATGTACATTGCCCATATTTCTTGAGTTCATGCTGACTGATTGTGCTGGTTACGCATCAGGTCATTTATCTGGTTCTTTACATAAAAGTTTGTTAGATCATCAAAACAGAATACTAACCCATCAGCTAGAAAAGAGACTTACCTCGCTCCGAAGTTTCATAACCGCTCGAAAGCCTTTCCAACTACTCAAACCGATGCCCAACGCCCCAAAACTAGTCAATAAATGTGCAAATCCATAAATATATACTCTAATACTCATTATAATCTAATTTACAACAATTTCTAATTCCCCTCGGAAAGTCGATAAAAACCACCATCGGGCTCGCATGCCCGAATTCCGAAATTTTTTGAAGATAAACTTTACCCATAACCCCACGAACTCAAATATATAATTTATTTCCAATTCCATGTCCAAATTCGTGGTCAAATCTAAAAATACCAATTTTTATGTTTTCTACCAAAACCCCAAATTTCCACTAATTTTCCATGAATTTTCATGTTAAAATCTATATGTAATCCAAGTATTTAACTTGCAATAGCGGGGAATCACTTACCTTGACATAGATGATGAAAACCTCCCCTTCAAAATCTCCAAAAATCATCCCACCAAGTGAAAAATGGGAGAAATGAGCAAAACCTCCGTTTTAAAACAATCTGCCCAGGTGCTGCCCTTCTTCGCGATCGCGGAAAGACCATTGCGATCGCGAAATCCAAAAATGCACTGCCTCCAATTTCCTCTTCGTGTTTGCGTCCTCTTATCCGCGTTTGCGAGGCCTTATGACCACCACCCTTAGCGTTCGCGGCCCACTAGCCGCGTTCGTGAAGGTCAAACTGCTCCAGGCCCCGCTCCTTCTTTAGTTTACGCGTTCGCGACAGCATTCACGTGTTCGCGTAGGCTAGCTAGACCATCTTCCGAGTTCGCGGCCCCTTTTGCCGCGTTCGTGATGAACAACCATCAATGGCCCCAAAATCCTCCTTCGCGAACGCGGGACTCCCTTCGCGTTCGCGAAGGACAAAACCAGAACCAGCAACAACAGTTCCTAAAGAGCTCAATTTGATCCAAAACCACTCTGAAACACACCCGAGGCCCCCAGGACCCCGTCCAATCACACCAACCATTCCCATAGCATAACACGGACCTGCTTGAGGCCTCAAATCACATCAAACAATATCGAAATCATGAATCGCACCCCAATTCGAGCTTAATGAACTTTAGAACTTCAAACTTCCACATTCGATGCTGGAACCTTTCAAATCACGTCGAATTGACTTCAAATTTTGCACACAAGTCATATTTGACATTATGGACCTACTCCAACTTCCGGAATCGGAATCCGACCCCGATATCAAAAGTCTACTCCCGATCAAACTTCCCCAAAAACTTTGAATTTTCCAATTTTCGCCAAATGACTCCGAAATGACCTACGGACCTCCAAATCCACATCCGGACGCGCTCCTAAAAACATAATCACCATACAAAGCTATTTCGAGGCTCGGAATCCCAAACGGACACTGATAATATTAAAAACACTTCAACCCAAGTTTATGAAATCCTTCCAAAATACCAACTTTTTACAATAGGTGTCGAAACGCTCACGAGTCATCCAAAGCCTGATTCGAACATACGCCTAAGTCCAAAATCATCATACGAGCCTGTTGGAATCTCCAAATCCCGATTCTGAGGTTGTTTACTCAGAATTTAAACCTTAGTCAGTTCTTCCAACTTAAAGCTTCCGAAATAAAAAATTTCTTTCTAAATCAACTCCGAACTTCTCGATATTCAATTCTGGTCACACGTACAAGTCATAATACCTGAAGTGAAGCTACTCATGGTCTTAAAATGTCGAACGACGTGCTAGAGCTCTAAACGACCGGTCGGGTTGTTAGATAGCCCTAATTGTATGAAGTGGTATTAACATCATCCTTTGTGCATATGTGGCATCATCCTTTGTACACATCTAGCAGGGCACGTGAAAAGGAGAATTTAAATTCCAATCAATGTATTTTTCCTTTTCTCATTTATTGTTTTCGTTTTTTTAAATATCTTCTTCACTAAATCTACCGTCAGAAAATATATTCGGCGACCGAAAATTGTTCGGCCACTGAAATTCATTCCCTTCAGGTTTCATTCGACAATTTAACAAGATAATATCTCTGGCATACACTTTTTGGTTGTTTTATCTTCTGTATACATACACCACAGTCAACCAACCAGACCATATTCCTCTGTTTCTCTTCCAAAACTCTCACTTTATACATTTTATCATACCCAAAGTATGCTTAATTAGCTAGTCCAAATGATATATATATCCTACCACCCCTTTCAATCTTTTTCACCATCCCTCACAAGAAAAGTTACTTCTTTAATTTCTTTTTTCTTCTACAGTTCCTCATCGATAGATTTCAATTCATACATAGATGGGTTTTAATGATATTTGCGGCACAACCTAGTTTTAGGATGTGCTTTTCCTTAAGCTGTTACGAATACGGTCTAAGTTTAGGGGTTTTTAAATGAAGATTTTTTATTTTATTATGTGGTGTCCTTAGTTTATTTTATGTTAGTTGAGTCCTGTTGTTATATTTTAGTACCAGAAGGTATCCACTTTTGTTGGTCGACACGTGTCCAGTTTGTTAGGCTACTAGTTGTTTAATACCATATATTCCATGTTTTGTTCGTTTATGTTGAATGAAATCAATTTTATCTTCCTGTTTTTCTCCGTTTTCTTTTATTTTCTTTCACAGTTCATTTCCATGGCTATCCCCATTCGGGAATCGCTAATATGAAAGTAATCAATAATTAATTTGTGCTAATTTATGGTTGAGTGTTGGAGCTTCAGATCTACGTGAGTATGAGTCATGGACGGTATCTCATTCAATCTCCCTCGGTACCCAATTTATTTTCCATTTTTATTAAAGTGACAATGTCAGATGACGAGAAAAGGACTAGAACAAAAGAAAAGGAAAAATTAAAGTGACAATGACAGAATGTAAAGGCAAAATAGTCTCTGGGCCACTTAAACTTGTACCAATTTGTTAGATAAAATTTATAAGTTTTCCATTTAAGCACTTGTACTTAACAGAATGAGTACTAAAAAGCGCCTTTGACCATGCTTATGTGGCAACAACTTAAATAGTGTCGTGCAAACCACGCACATGAATATAATAGTTTCGATTTAAAAAATATTAAAATAAAAGAGAAAGCAAATTAAAAGGAAAAATAAAATAAAAAAATTATAAAAGGTGAAAACTCTCACCCACCCCACGGCCTCCCTTCTCCTCTTTCTTCCTCTTTCACTCTTTCATTTTGTTACTATCCTATTCCCTTCCCCTCCTCTTTTCTTTTCTCGCTTCTCCTCCTACCCCCCTCCCTCCATCTTCAACCACCTTCTAACAAACCCTGGCATGACCACGATTCAAAGAGGAAAATGTTGGTTGAAAATTTTAGAGATGATTTTGAATCTATGTATAAGTTAACTCCCATTTGAGATTGTTGGAATTTTTTTCTTCTTTTTACTAATTTGTATGAGGAATTTCAAAGATGATTTTGGATAAGATAATGAAAGAGAGTTCTTTTTACTGATTCATCTTGATTTTTTGGGTTTTACCCATTTTGTGTGTGTGTTTCTTTAAATTTTTATTCACTTGGGAGTTTTGGAGCAGAGAAGAATGATGTTCATTATTGATTTGGGGAATTTTAGAGTGGATGAGAGTGGTGTTCAAGGTGGAAGAAACATGTAGTGATGGTGCTGCCATGGTGACGAATAAAAAGAAGAGAAAGGAAAGGGTAATTCTTTTTGATAAATTGGTAAAAAGAGATTGAGACCTACAAATGGAGATGTTTATTGTTATTCTTCCGTCAAGTACACGTGTTTAAACGAGAAACTTATAAGTTTATCTACAAATGAGTATAAGTTTAAATGACTCGAAAGCTATTTGCCGAATTTAAATAAAGTGAAAAAGAAAGCCAAAAGATACATGTTTTAGTATAAAGAAAGGAAATAAAAATGATGTGGAAAAATAGGTATGGCGCGTGAAATGCACGTCTGGACTTTAGATCAGGTGTTGGTCTTTCAAGGTGATATTAATACCACTTTAGATTAGTTTAAGTGGTTAATAAGATCCCTTAAACTAATGAAGTTGAAGTGTGCACTTGAGAAAACAAGATGATTTTGAGGGTACTTAAAGTTTCACACACACGTGTATCTTTACCTATACAAATGTATTTTTATCTAAGTGAGTCTCAAATTGTATGTTATTAAAAATTAAAATGATGAATTCGACAAAAAATTTGAGGATGCTAAAAATAATTTTTTTTATGTCATTTTATTGTGACATTGTAATTTTTTTAAACCTAAATAGTCAACCAGTCAAAAAAATATTGGCCGGTATAGACATAATGTATATATTCGTATATAATTTATATATATGGGCGAGGGACTTCGAACTAATTTTTGTTGAATGTGTAACTTTTCCATTTTAAAAAGCGTCCACGTAATCAGACGATCAGGCTATTAGCTGTACGTACGCGCATCTGATGGATGTATCAGGTCACGTATCTCACCAGCTTACATATCACGCAAACTCTGTAACTCCATTTCCTATGAGCAAGAAACTCTCAAGGCTTCATCCAAGCTCAATTACAATCTCGTCGATTCTCTTTGAAATTCTTGCCGCTTCTTCACTCAGGTAATTTAATCTCCCTCATTTTCACATGAACCCTAGTTTAATCAATGGTGATGTCTTGGACTATAATGTATGCAATAATTTCATGTTTTTGTGGATCTAGGGTTTCCTAGTTTTACTGTTTTTGACTCGGTTCGATTTATTGGCATGTGATTGCCTTATAATCTAAACTGCTACATTAATTTAGTGTAGGGAGCTGAACTTTTGATTTTCTAAAATTGAATTTAGCAAGTTGATGAATTGTGAGTTGTGGGATTAGGTGATCAGGGATGTCGACGCCGGCGAGGAAAAGATTGATGAGGGATTTTAAGAGGTTACAGCAGGATCCTCCTGCCGGCATCAGTGGTGCTCCTTATGACAACAATATTATGCTCTGGAATGCTGTTATTTTCGGGTATCTGCAGGATTCTCTGCATCATTTTTTGTACTTTGTGCTGTAATTTCTTTCTACTTATGAACTTTCTTTTTTCTTTGAAATGCAGTCCTGATGACACACCTTGGGATGGAGGTGAGGAAATTATTGCTCAATTACCAGTCTTTTCTCTCTCTTCATATTTTATGCTTAAAATACGAACAGAAGCATTACCTTGAATCTTAGTCCATCATATAGATAGTTAGATACCTCCTAAGAAATATTTACGCAGTCAAATGCCACTTGCAGTTTTCTACTTTACTTTGTCATTTTTATATTCCTTATGAATGCATAAATCGCGCTGTGAGTGTTTTGTAAAGGGCAATTATCACTTGACTATGTGGATGAAACATACTTGTGTGGATCTCATCACTTCCATTTAAGTAATGCATATTAGCTTAGTCCACTTTGTGCTTCTTGATGCTGAGATGCTCCCATTCTCCTAATGAAGAAGGTTTCTAGGAATCTGTTTCTGTGGTGCATGATAATATTCTGATCCCGTCCTTGCTGAATATTCTTATTTGCTTTTAGGTGGTTAAGGTAGTTAGTCATTTATAAAAACATTGATTGTCATTATTAAGATTTGCTCTCACTTTTCTTTTCCATCCTTGTTGTTCCTCTTTCAATGAAATGAAGGATGAGCAGGTGCCTCTAGTTTATACGGACAAGAACCATCATAATTTATAGTCATGCCCTTCCACCCCAGTTTTGACTATTAAATATGTGTTCTATTTACAGGTACATTTAAGCTCACACTTCAATTTACGGAGGATTACCCCAACAAGCCTCCAACTGTGCGGTTTATTTCCAGAATGTTCCATCCAAATAGTAAGTAGCCCAAGTAATTTTGCTTTATCTTTCTCTCCCTCTTTCTTCACGTGGTTGTACTTCGTAGAAAGGTAAAATTCAAACTTCTTAGAAAAGGTAAAATTTCAACTTTAAGTTTAGGTTGTTTGATTGAGTTTATCTTGATGGTTTTTTTCTAGGAAGTGGCGTGACGACTAGTAGCATTGACAAGAGGTTATAGAAATTCAGAGACCTTTTAGTATAGTTAGTACTGCGTCTCACACCATGTACCGCTCGAAGGAAGCTAGCTTCTTAGGCGTTTTATATCCCAAACGGCCTCACCTTCTGCATCAACCCTTCAATCCCCATTTCAGTCAATTCCTTCTAGTGTGCTCTCCACTTCTGTATCATCCTATCATGCCTTCACCATTAATAGGCCATTTCATATATCCTGTGAAGAAATTCCTCAATCTTCTATTATTCCTAATCCTGTATTGCTAGTCTAACATCACCGGTCTCTCCGAGAGCTAATTCTCATGCCACCACTCACTGTAATACCTATATAATATAGAATGTCCTTATAAGGAATGTAGAAAATTGTTTTTCTCCTTCATTTGTCTCAATCCATATTTGACTATTAGCATTGTTCTTCACAAAACATTCTCCTCCTTTAAAAATCTCAATATCCAACCATTCCAGACATATAGTATGTGGTATGCACTTATATTAGATAACACATTTGGTAATTTTAATTCACTCCTCAACTCCTTAAGAAAGTATTAACTCCATCTAGTCAACCTTTGCAAAAGTCGGCCCAAATCTTTATCCTTGAACTCAAATGAATGGTAATCCCTTATCTGTACTATATTAAAGCACAAAGGCACTTAGCAAAATGTCGATCGTCTTTTTTACCCTTTTAAAATAGAATTCACACTAGACAAAATAGTCATTTAATTATTTTCCTAATATTTAGCATTTTAAAGTCAACTAAAACTTTGCTTATCAAAGTTTTCCTTATTTGAACGACCACACATGAAATGCTAATATTTAGGACATCAAAATTAATTAAGTTTACCTTATATAATACTATAATATTATAATATCAAAAATATATAAATGTTACGTATTGTATTTCCTAAGAATAGCTTGACCATAATTTGAAAACTAACAAAGGCAGCAAAATTTTGATATTAAAATGAAAAAAATAATTGAACTCTTAATTAACTGATTAGAGAAAATACTCAATTCAATTCTTTTTCAACTTCATCATATAAGTAAATTTATTTTGTAAGCTGACAGACAACATTTGAAAGAAAACTTGAGAAGTGTACTTCATGTTCAAATAATCTAATTTAAGAGGAGATAAAGAGATATATCAGTACGATCTTATCATTCACTTATTTGTATCTAGCATTTGCTAATTAATCCAAAAATAAAGAAGACAATTGAATAACTTAGGTAAGTGGGGGCAAAGCAAGAAATGATAATAAAGCATTTGAGGATTGATGTAGGACATAATTTCTTCTTTTAAGCTTGCTAAATAGGATTTTTTTTTTAGGATATTATATTTTTTTGTAATATTTTTAATAACTCATACACATTGGTTAATCTGGATTTGGAATATTTAAAAGTTATGTACTCATGAATATAGGATACCCGCACAAAGCGTGTACCCTGAGACTAGTATATGTAATAGGCAATTTCTTTGTTGCAGTGTTAATGAGTCGTTTAATGTGACACTTTTTTCCCAATGATTATGATTGGTTGATGGAAATGTTGCAGAAATTTTGGTAATTACTGTGGCTTACAGTAATTCTCCGTTTCTTGAAATTCTTGAATAGGAGAGAATTAGTCATATTCTGGTGACTTTTAATTGAATGTGCTTTGTTTTTCATGTGAGTATTAAGTTATGTGTATGTGTTAAGACCTATAGCTTAGTATATGTCCCAACTTATATTATTCCACGTACTGTACTGCTTGTTAGTAGAAATTCTTGTTTTGCTACACCTAATTTTCTTAACTTCCATTTTCACCAGACCAAGCAATACGAGTACCATAATCTTTTAAGCCCAATTTTGACCAAACAGCCCATGCAATCTGAGCAATGTAATCTATTATGTTCAAGTATTGGCTTTTTGAGAGAGTTGATCTAATGTGTGTATACCAATTAGGTTTATGTCTTTATCTTTCATTTGTGCCATTGTGCAGAAGTTAATCCTAGATCTCCCACGTCAATCAAAATGGCTACTTCTTGCCTTTTGTATTAGCCTCGATTCTACTCTACTTATCATAAAAAGACTTGATTTTACTTTGTCATGCAAAGCGAAAATTTGACTTTTGTTTTGCTGAGTTCTCATATCTTATCTATTGCTCAGTTTACGCCGATGGAAGTATATGCTTGGACATACTGCAAAATCAGTGGAGTCCTATATATGATGTAGCTGCTATTCTTACTTCAATCCAGGTACATTGAGATTGTTATTAAATGTACATCATTATGCCTTGTGTCTATACAGAATATTGGAGAAACATAGCATGAAAATCATCTTTCGTTTTATTCCCTTGGTGTGCGCACGCGTGTGTTTGTTTCCATGCAGAATAATGGACATCCTAGTATTGGCATTTATTTTAGACGCATCATAGACAATCTCTTTTGTCCCCACCTTGATTAGCTTTGTAGCTTGGTGTCCTTTTGTACTTCATATTCTGCACTAGTAGTATACCACTATTAAGACATGATATTCTTGGTGGTCAAGTAGCTCTTTGGCTGTAGGTGTTAGTGGACACTTATTGGTTGAGTTATGTGTTCCTTTGCATTTCTCTGCTTGAACTGGTGGCGGGGTAGTGTACAATGATGATAACAGGGTATCTGTTATTTTGGATAAGTTGGGAATGCAGGCTTCATTATTTGGTTCAAATTAGATGATAAAATATGTTCATAGATGCCTATATACTGTGCTTGATATCATTTTCACTATTACTAATAAATTAACTAATTTAATAAATTAATATTATAACTGAAAAGAAGTAATCAAAAGCAAACAGGTCCTTGTTCTTAAATCATTGAATACGTCTATAAATGCCGGAGTTTTTGGTGACATTTATTTGGTTCAAGCAGTTTTTACTTAGGCTCAGTTCTATCTGAGACACTGCTCAGTTAGTGCCTGTTTGTCTTAGCTGCTCAATACATTCTTTCTATTTCACTATGTTTCTCCTAGGCACAAATCTTGGGAGTTTAAAAGATCATCTGTCACCGCCATATTTTTGTTATCTTTCCATAAAGGTCCAGTTCAGTTTTTGGTTGTCAGTAGTGTTTTTATACCTTTTGTGATTCTTATCATTTGTTTTTAAAATTTAATTGATGTCTGGTGTGAGGCCAATATAGTCAAGTGAATTCTCATTAACCAAACTAGGTAGTAAAACGTGGGCTGGAGTAAATGAAACTGAACTGAGAAAGCATTAGCATTAGCATCTCTGCTTGTAAACAGCCCCTAATGTGTGACTTCTTCCAAATGCAGTCTTTGCTCTGTGATCCAAACCCAAACTCGCCAGCTAATTCAGAAGCAGCACGCATGTTTAGCGAGAATAAGCGCGAATACAACAGGAAGGTGCGTGAGATTGTTGAGCAGAGCTGGACAGCAGACTAAGATCTCTCAGGCTGAATCTGTTATGGGAGATTTTCCTGGTAGGGATGCCTGTGTCGAGCTGAAAACTTTTCAGTGCTGTTGCTACATTAAAAATAAATGTAGCAGGAAATTGTCCTTTTATGTGTTGTAGGAACTCTGATTGCCTTTATCTTCATGTTCTGCTACTCGACCATGAGACATTGTACATATGATCTCTTGTATCCAAATTATTTGAAGCTCTCTTCTGTTGGTCCTATGAGACTGAATGAAAAATGGATAAACATCTGATATTTTTGTTTAGCAATTTAATTCCCTGTGAATGCAATATCATTCATCTATCATTGTCTGATGGAGCAAGTAAATAATTGGTAGATTTGGGCTTTCAACACCAAGTAATTGAGGAGATAGATAACTCAAAAATCTCCTGCCTGTCTGAGTGCCATTGTAAAGATCTAAGTTGCACACTAATTTTAATTTCAGGCCATAGGATCTGTTAAATGGGTATTGCAGAATGCAGGACCCTCAATGTTGAATTATCACCCAATATTGGATCTGCAGTGAGTGTTATAGTGCGGTCCTTAGTTGGAGGCGCATACAATGACATCCAAAGGGATGGTTACATTTCTAGATGTTGCAAGAAGTAGGTTGTGGTTTTACTTATCGCAAATGTCAAACAATTATGAAACGTCATGAAGGAGTAGGATATTTGCCTTTTTGTGTGGTCGCAGTACCTGAAGAGCTTCGGATAAAAAAATAGTAATTGAAGAGCATCTGGATTTAGGCGAGGTAGTGGCTATTGATCTTTTATTATCTGATTCCTAATTTTAATCTTTTCTGTAGATGAGTTTTACAGGTGTGCAGCTGAAATACCCACTGCTTGGAAACCTACCTCCATGGTGTGTATTGACTAAGAACAGCTATATAAGCAGTTAAATTTGTTTCAGCTGGTATGACTGCTAATGATGAGCCAGGGTTTGAGACGAAGGACCTCAGAAGATGGATTGTCCATAGAAAGGAGGTTTAAGGGATTGGAAACAGCAACTGATTTGGTTCGCTTTTTCATGTTAAGGTACTTAGATGACAAGAATCTATCTGGCAACATAAGATGATCACTAGACTAGGATATTTGTCTCTCTCGACCCTCGATGATTTAGATCTCTGTGTCACCTATAATTACCTTTGATAACGATTGTTTATTGTTTTGAAGTCCCACATATTCATGATCGTTATATGTGTATGTGTATTTTTTTCCCCGCAAATTCCGGATTGAGGGTGAGCGGGTGACAACTGGATGATGCTCCTTATTGTTGTATTTAATCGCTGTCCGTTAGCTTGGCTGTCAGTTTTGTGTGACACAAAATCCTATAATTGCCTTTATTTTGCTGAAGAACCGAGTGGGTGAAGGGTAACACTCGTGAAGTTGGTCACAAGGAAAACGCACAGATAAGTGCGTCATAACACTTGTTAGCTATTCGTTACATTTTACAAGCATCTAAAACTGTCGGTGGACTTATTGGTATATACTGCTTGCCTCGCAACCACATGGAACTCTATAATATATTCCATTGCTCTACGGTTGAGACTCAGATTTCTCTCGTGATGTTGATCACAAGGAAACGCGCAGTGGGATGATGCAGAAAAAATAACCCTTCCCCCTTGGATACACAGTTGGTAAGTGTGTCATTACACTTGATATGTTAAGCTTGGCAATTTACGAGGATCTCCCATTGTCGGTGGATTCATTGACATATACTCCTCGCCTTGTAAACATAGGGACCTCTACTACATTCATTGCTATACACGTCGTCTATATTGTATGTTGAGGGAAAAAAATATAACATAGTTCTTTTAGTTTAACTCTTTGATGTTTGAAATCTATTGGTTCAACTAATTCCAATTCGTGTCATAGAAAGCTTACTACGGTTTCAATGCTCTCTATCAAAAGGACTGGACTTTAATCTCAAGATTCGAACCAAAAACTTTTAATTAAGAGGGGATGGCATTTTATAATTCTACGGTTCCACCACCGCTTAGTGGTAATATAACATGCTATTACAACTGAATCTCCTGTGCTGCACTACGTAGGTCTCTAATGTATCATTGTTGACGAGCGACACCTGCTCAATCGAACAATTAATTCTTACCTTTAACTATTGTGTCAATAAATGGTACAATCAATCTTGAAGTATCGAAAAAGAGAATTTACCGTTGTTCAGACGGGAAGAATCCTTTATGAAGTCTACAAGTTTAGGTTAGATTTTGAAGTCATTCAATTCATCTAAAAGAGCCAGCAAAGGACTGATATTTATGTCTGCTGATAGGGAAACCATCTAATTCTATAGGAACTGTGTCGATTCGTGTTTCCCTTCTCATATTTGCTTGTTCAAAGAGAGAAGGAAAAATAAAAAGAAGAAAACCATTGTACATGATATTTATTTGAATTTTTGATAGGGATGTAAAAAGAATTAATTTTGTTACTAACGGTAGTTAAAGAATTTTGCTGCAATCCATTTGTAGTATAAGAAAATTGGGAAATGCAAGATGAACATGCCGTTCGTTTGGCAAGTAAAAAAGAAAGCACATGGCCCTATAGGTAAGTTGAGGAATAATGAGAAGAGTCAGTTTGTTTGGTGTACCTAATGAACCAAAAAAAAAAAAGGGGGACCGCAGCTTTAAATCATTACAAAGGTGCTTGTTGATGGTTACTTGGATTGGGATGCGTTGTCTATGCTGCATTTATTCACCTTTGTCTTCAAATTTTCCTTTACTTGGAGGTTTCTTCCTACATCTTATTATATCGCTCTCATTAATCCCAAAGTATCTGGAATCGGAAGACAAAGTGCCTGCCTAGAGAGTCATACATTCGCGACGACGACAACAATCCCAATGTAATCCCATAGATACGATCTGAAGAGTATAATACACAGACTTTACCCTTACTTTATGAAGATAGAGTTATTGTTCTGTTCCCGTTAGACCCTAGGCTCAAGGAAAGCAAAATCAGACATTAGTGAAAAAGAAATATACCAATGAAGATGCCATGTGAAAAAAGAACAGTAACAACAACAATTTAATAGGAAAATCAAAGAAAAAAGGAACAATATGTAATAATAAAAAATGACACTGTATAACCGCTCTCAAAATAATAGCCGAAATTTGTATATACATTCTGTATGTTATATACAAAAATTATTTTTATACACTTTTTTGGCTACCAAATACAATAGTTTTTGGTGTAGGCTAAAAGTAATAATACCCCGAATAAAAATCTAAGACAAAGAGTCCGTCACACATAAAATAAAATTCCTTACCGACTACCTTCTTTTAATCTTTTAAGAAGTTAAAAAAGTCTATAAGTATTATACTAATCTTTAACATATTAATAGTAGTATCATTATTACCAATATAACTGAAATAAAATGGGACCACTATGCGAAAGCATTCAAATTATTACTTGGTATTTATTAATTTGTTGAAATGAACACGTAATATTTTATGATGTTATATATACATCTTTTTTGAGGTTTCCTTTCTACTGTACATACCATACAAGTCTGCATTGTATCGTAATCTTCAACAACTTTAATCGATGCTTACATTTTTGAGTAAAAAAAAAAAAGTGATTGTTGAGTCCCTATTCCTTAATAGAGTCTACTACTAACATTACTTCTGCTTTTGTTGTTTTCTTCAAATTTCATCTTACATAATGAGAATATTTTTTCCTCCTTTTTTTTTTAATTATTTCACAATCACATAACAGATTTGGTGAAAAAAATATAATCACATAAGAAATGTAAATAGACAACATGAACAAAAGTATTGAAATTCAAATGATCACATTACTGTTTAAAATGTGACACCTTAACTAATGAAATGTCACATGAAGACTTATTTTCTTTCACTTTGAAAAAGGAATTAATCAATAACAAAGAAAGAAGAGACTGTTGAATGTTGACGGGATTTGGTTGGTTTAGGTGATTTACTCTAATTAATTATGGGATATTGTTACTTTTAACCCGTGCCAGAAATTATTTATATTTGGTAGCCGAAAAAATATATAATTTTTCTATATCATACAAAATGTGTATATATATATATATATATAAATTTATATATTTTTTGGCTATTATTGTCACAACGGTTATGCAGTGTCATTTTTATATTAATTATCATGATGAGTTTAGTTGCATCTAAAGGAGTCATAATACAAACCTAATTATTTTCTTAAATCTATCCACAAACGACGTCGTGTGGGATAATGAAAATTTCAAAAAGTAGATTAGCAGGAAATCACCAACTTTACTAAAAGCGACAGTATAACTACAGTATACAGTTGTACTCAAATCGTATATGTACCACTCCATCACTATTCACTACTAGTACTCGCAGAATCCAATTCCAGAGAGAGAGAGAGAGAGAGAGATAGAGGCGGTGGAGGGGTCCATCTTCCACTAGGTATGGATGGCTATGGCCTAATGGGCCTGCTCAGTTAGCTGCTGCATTCTCTTTTTTCCTTTTAGTTTTCATCTCAATCAATCTTTTACCTGATTTCTGTTATTTCTCTTTAGCTCATTCTCTCTGGATTTTTTACTTTCAATTCAGCTATGCTAAGTTTGGGATCTTAAAAGAAGCTTCCAATTCATCAGGTACTTGTCAGATCTGGACCTGCATTTGCTCTCTAAACCCTACTCCACATTTTGTTTTCTCTTTAATTTTGCATGTCTTCAATTATCAATTTCCTTTTTTCTTGTGGTTTTAGCTCAGATCTAGTGCTCGCGTTTTACCCTTTTTTAAGGAGAAGTTTATTTTTTTATTAAATAATGCAGGATTCAGTTGAAATCCCTCTTTAGTTGAGCAGCTTGCTGTGTGCAATGGGGAAATCTCCGGCCAAATGGATTAAGGCTGTGCTTTTTGGCAAGAAATCATCCAAGTCTCAGTTATCTAAGGTATAACAGAATATTTCTTATTGTGTCATAATTCTACAGCATTACAGGGAATTTATGAAAATTGTACTACTCGTGTTGGGTTCGATCTGGTTTCAGCAATTTGGCACTTCTGTTTCTTAATTAACTATCAAAGGAAAATGAGTTCAATACCGCCTTTCTCTCTCTCACCCTACTTAGGGGTAAGTGAAAGTTGCAGTGCAAATGCAACACTCTCATGTCATTCTAAGTAGATTTTGGAAATCAGCTCAGCTGCATGTCTTGCATCATTATTCCTTATTAACTGAAGTAGTTTGATGCCATTTTACAAATTTCCTCCGAATTTCTCTTTGCTGCTGAAAATTCTTTTTAATTTTGTTCTTCTATGTTATTATATTAAGTTACTTAGGTATCTGCTATCTTAATCTATGTTTTGTATGAAGGATGTTACGGGTGAGAAAAAATTGTCTGCAAAAGCACCATTGGGGGATCTAGCTCTGAATTCACCAACTTTGGATCCACCAGTTCAGAATTTGGATAGCGGTGGTGAGTGTGATCAGGCTGGATTGGAGAAGGGGACAAGCACCGACTTTGCATGTGAAACCGCCTCACTATCTTCTGCAACACATGAAACAAATCCACATGTGAAGGGGGAAATTTCCACAGATGATGCTGAGCTGGAAAGACTAGAGCATGCTGCCACCAAAGCACAAGCAGCTTTTAGGGGTTACTTGGTATTGTTTAATAGCAGAATTTACAACTTTGATCTCTATAGAAAAGTCCGTACGGTCTATCAAGAGTTTAATTTGATATTCAGTTCTGAATAAAGATTTGAGGTATTCACTCTAATGGATCCTGTCTCTCTAGAGTCTAGATTGTGGAACAATCTGAATGTTGTGCACATAATGTCTAAAATCTGTAGGAGTTTAGAGCCCTTGTTTCTGCTTAATTGAGGCAGTAGAAGTTATGTGACCCTCTACAAAGACATTGCTTGTGTGGCACTAGGGTTCTTAATTATCTGCTTGTGTAAATTAATTCTGCATTAGAGCCTTTTGTGTTAAGTCAAATAGTCAATTGTCATTTTTTGCAATCCTGCATAATTTCTTTACAGACGCATAGCTTTAGGTAAAACCCACTAGTTGGACTTAAAAACTGAAGAAGCTTCGATGTTTCTTCCTTTTCTAATTTCAAAGCATGATCCACCTTTCAATTGTTCTTTTTGCGATGTCCTTATCCACTGGTAACTTTCGTCAGGCTCGTCGGGCTTTTCGAGCTCTCAAAGGCATCATAAGGCTACAAGCACTAATTCGTGGGCACTTGGTTAGGAGGCAGGCAGTTGCTACTCTACGCTGCATGCAGGCGATTGTCAGGATTCAGGCATTAGCTCGTGGTCAAAGTGTTAGACTCTTACATTCTGGGAATCAGCTGGTTAGAAAGTATAGTTTTGGAGAACTTAAGGTAACTCTTGCAATACAATCTACAATGCTTTTCTTCCCCTTGCTTGCTTGTATTCTCATTGACTTTTTTTTTCCCGCTTATAAAAGCATAGGCATAAGATCAGGATGGAGTTGATATTTACTAGGATAGATGAGGAGTTAGTTTGACTTCAATATTATTCTCGTAGCGATTTTAACTAACCTGTAACACTTTAGTGATAGAAGAAGCATAGCTCGTATAGTTTGATTGAAAAACATCACGTCCGTATTTATATGTAAATTATCAATGAGCACAAACTATTAAAGGCGAAGAATAATGTGATTGATTTTCATGTTTTTAATAATGTGTCAAAACACTTGGGACAATCCAAAAGAGGAAGTGCTCATAAAATTGGACGATCGGACAAAGGAAGTGCAGAGTAATAAAAAAGAAAATTTGGATTTGTTTACATCAAATATTTTTTTTGACTTTTGTTATAATATTAGACAAGTATCTGTTATTGCTTTTCTTTTCCCATTTTGTCAGCTTTGACAGATTGTAGTATCTATTTTGAACTTATTCATGTTTGTACAAATTGTTTTGGTTATTGACTCTGTGTACCATGTGTTCTTTGTTAATCAGAATTCTGAGCAGAGGCCTTCAAAACTGACAGCTAGTGCATTTCCACATAAGGTATTGTTGACCTCCCTGCGCCGTTGTTAACTGACAAATTATTGTTGTATCACAGGGTTTTCCTGTTAGGTGTTGTTTCTTTTCTTTTTCTCCTTTTGGCCCTAGGTTGGCGTCGCGTTGAAGACCTATGTGGCTGATAATATATTTGATTTGAGTTAGAAAATGAAAATGTTGCTTTAGCCTTTTACTTTTGGGTGGTTTTATGGTTGAAGATGGGTCAGGGAGGTGCCAAAATAGAGAAAGCAACGTACAAGGAGATGGGTCTGGGAAGTTATTGAGCTTTATCTAAGGCTGAGGAACCTGGAAATGTCCCCAATGTGTAATTAAATGAGGGGGTGACGGAAGATTAGTAAAACTGCAGGGATGCATCTTAGAAGGTCAGAAAGTCTGGTTTCTCTGATACAGGTTCAACATTCTATATATCCAGAGTGCAAAAGTGTTGCTGATTTTCGGCATCATTGGTTTCATTTACTGCAATGTGGCTGCAGAATGACTCTTATCTGATCTGTAGAATTTTGCATTTGTCTTTTGCTGAAGTTGTTCCTTTGTGCTACTATTTTCTGAGAAAGTTGAACAAATATGGTAGTAAATTCATCTTTAGTGCCTCAGTAGAGTGACTATGCTAGATGTTCGGCACTACAAAGGAAGAACTGGAAGTTGAGCTAAAGTTGCTTATCATGAAGAGAGAATGTTGATTTTAATGACGAAGCCTGACCTGTAGTATGTGTATCACAAAGATCTAATGGATATCTGTTTACTACCTGAAGTTGATGTGAAGGTCAGAAAATCAACATAGGAAGTTGGAACAGATATCATTCCCTCATCTAATGTTTAGTATGATATCGAACATTTTTTAGCAATTTCGGAATATAATTTATGTATCTGGGAATTGCATGAAAAGTACTAAAATAACAATCTTTTTTAAACAAAAATATTTGAACAGATCATTTAAAAACAATGACTTAAATAGTAATAATCCAACCATTTGGGACTGTGAAGTAATTCTTATTATTTTTATGATGTAGACAAAATTCTGTATTTGATGGTAATCTCTTGCTTGTTTTAGCTACTTATGGCAGTGCCAACAGCCATGCCCTTGAGCCTTCAGTATGATGCGTGTGAACCTAATTCAGCTTGGCAATGGCTTGAACGATGGTCACTATCTCGGTTTTGGGAACCACTTCCACAACCAAAGAAAGTTGTTGAAGCAAAGTCGCAGAAGAAACAGGGTAACAAGCAGAGTGTTGAAACAGAAGTAGTAAGATCAAAACGAAGTGTCAAGAAGGTTCTTACATCAGCAAATGGAGATGCTTATGCCGTAAGTTCCTCTGAACCAGAAAAAGCCAAACGTAACCCAAGGAAATTCTCACATCCTCACATAGAGCCAGTGCCGGATCAGCCTCAAAATGAATTTGAGAAAGTCAAGCGCAATTTAAGAAAAGTTTCTGCAGCTTTGGCAACACCTTCAGAAAGAACAGAAACAGAAACAGAAACAGAAAAGGTACAACAAAGTCCTAATCTGGCTCAGGCACAAGCTCAAGCTCACGCTCAAGCTAAAACATCAAAATCCTCAGCTCCAGATGTTGAACAAATAGTGGTTAATTCTTCTGAGAAAATGAGTGATTCAGCTCCTGAAATTGAGAAATTGGCTGTAACTGAAGCTCCTTTACCTGTAGCAGTGGAAGAACCAAGTAATGAACTGCTTGATTATCCTACCACTAAGCAACAGCAATTGGAGGATGTTGGGAACACTGCAAACAGCTCAGTCGTCAACGAGGAGCTTAGCTCGATGGAAGATCACGCTGCCAAAGAAAGAACTAGGAGGAGGAAATCTCTTCCCACTAAGCAGGAGAATTCTGAGAATATTTCACAGAATACACCAAACGTGCCTAGTTATATGGCTGCCACTCAATCTGCTAAGGCGAAGCTTAAAGCTCAAGGATCTGCTAAGGTAAGTGAAGATGGAGCTGAAAATGGTTTTGTTCGGCGTCATTCTCTACCTTCCTCTACCAATGGCAAATTCAACACATCGTCACCTCGAGTACAAAGGCCAGTGCAAGCAAATGGAAAAGGTGGAAACAAGAACAGACCAATGTCATCCTCTAAAGATGGTAAGAAGCAATGAATAGGGACATTTTAGTTACAAGTTGGTCTTGTCACATGTTTCTTGCTATCTGAGATGATTGTTTTGTTTCCAATAGTGGGGTATGTAATGAAATTCCCGTAGGTTGATGCGAGTTTTCTCTCTCGGGCCTTCGTTATTTTGTGTTGCTTTGATCTTAATTAAGCCAAGAAAAGTATGTGGTTACTTTTTCAAAAGGAAAGTATGCACGTACTTGTTTTCTCAAGTAACTTATCAAAAGAACTTTTTCTTTAGTGATATATGACAATTATTATTGTTTGGGTCCAGATTAGGTGCATCAATCTTCTTCCCTATCCCACTGTCTTGGTCCATATGGTTTACAGCGACAAAAGCCAATTTCTCAAAAGAAAAGTAAATGCATGATTCTAGCACCATTTGATATGTCAAAGCACTTCCATATGTAAAATGACCTGGCATTAAGGGCATCTTTCATTTTGATGGTGTTTTTTGTTTGTTTGGGCTCTTTATCTTTTTACAAATGGTTCTCTTAGATCATCTCAGAATTGATAGTTACAAGCTCATTTGCTTTCATCTAACTTGAAAACTTCACTGACTCAATGATTACCTTCTGGCTCCCACTTCAGAAAAGGTGCTTCACCCTGGTTGGAAGAGATGAGTTCAACATTCTGCTTACTCAAGGAACTTTAGTACTGCATGTGTTGACGACATCAATTGGTTCTTCCGCTAATTTCTGTAGAACTTTAAACTGCAAATTCCAAATAACTGTTGTTTGATATGATAGCATATTTCGTGTTTCCATTAGTATTACTGGGGGTGTTTGCAGGGATTGTATAGTTGGTTGTAGACATGGAGACTCTGTTTTGTTTAACAGGATTCTTGTGATATATTTTTATCTTTTTTATTTTTTATTTTTTATTTTTTATTTTTATTCTTTTATTGGCACTGTTAGCCCCATATGCTTCTCCGGAGAAGAACATTTGGCTGTCATCTTTCTCGAAAAGTCTTGTTTTGTTATTAAATGCGATTCTTATGGGACACAAGTATTACCTCTGCTCTGCATAAGTTCATAACCTACAGAGAAGCAGGGTATAAACACTTAAATTTCTATTCATATCAATGTATGATACTGCCTCAGAAAATATTCCCAATCTTATACAGAGTCAAAAGAAGGTTCCGCGACTTAAAGGTAGAACAACCAGAAGGTAGGATCCATTCCTGTCAAATGTGTTGATTAATCGGACAATTAGCTGTTGAGGGTGACTCCACGCATATTTTACAATAGATGTGTTCTTTTGTTCATTTTTTTTTTACCTTTCTACTTATTTTTCTTTTTATCCTTGAACATAAGCCTGCTATTACTTATCAATCTGCTAATAAGTAATTGGTAGTTAGCATGGCTAACATGAAGCTCATTAATATGGATATACGTTAAGTTACCCAAAAGTAGTAACGACAATAAGGATTGAGATTGTGCATTAGCCAGCCAGTTTCTACTTGAGAATGAAGAGTCAAAATAAAACTATCAGAAATGCAATTAATGGTAAGGGAGTAATTACCATTCAAAATCAGAAACTGCTTCTCCTTAAATAATAATCTGACAACACTTAAAATCAGAAACGACTTCTCTCCTTAAATAGCTAAATCCTTCTTCTCCTTGAATAATTTTCTTTAACTGTTCAAAAAAATTCTAAGAGAAAACACAGTACGGAAGGCAAGAAGTTGAGCTAGAATTACAGAAAACACAAGGACGAAGCAAAGTGCTAAGAGGCCACAGTCGTTCAAAAATTTAGGTTATTTTCAATATTCACTTGTGTTCTATTTGAATCTCTTCTTTTGCCTATGTATTTATTTTTAGATTAAGGGTTAGCTGCCTTTTTTTCTTCTTCTTAGTCATCATGGTGCAATATAAAGTAAGCTATTTCAATTAATTATCTAATTCTTTTTCCATAGATCAAGAAAGATTACGTAAATGCAATCCAAACCTTCATATGAACCATGAGGTTCTGTATACCGTGAAGTTGAAGGTATTCTGTTTACAAGTCAAACACAAACGGCTACTTCTGCATGTAATAATAACTAGTAATATACATTATATAATTGGAAAGGTCTACGTCACACTCATCATTGTCGATTTTCTACGGATATGTCCCATTTCCCCACAGATTATTGGTTGACAACTTCTCTAAGTCTCAAAAACTGGAGTTGAGTATGTCTTCAAAGGTTAGTAGTTTGTTGATATGTTTGTTCATTCTTCATCTGTGGGCTGCTCCCAGTGTTAGAGGGCGAAAGATAGGGATATATGAGATCAAGAAAGGAGATTTCTCTGTTAAAATCACCAATTATGGTGCTAGAATCATCTCTGTTCTTGTTCCTGATAAGAATGGTACGTCTGCCTTTTACCTTAATCAATCCCATAATTTGGAAAATATGTTCCTATTTTAACATCTGTTCTTTGTTTTCTGCTATTCCTCTGAGAAATCAGTCCTATCTTGTCTTGCTCCCTTCCAGGAAAAATAGATGATGTTGTTCTTGGATATGACACCATCAAGGAATACAAGGTTAGTTCACTTTGTTTCATTTGAATGGTCTATTTGAATTTGCTCTCGACATGACATGATATTGTCCGTTTTCGGCCAAACAAATATGATTTTCTCCAATATGCCTCACACCATTAAGAGTATCATTACACGTTATATGTAGGTTTTTTCTCCTTTTCAACTTTCAATGTGAGACTTTATTCGCACACCTAATATTCAGGTCTGATGGACTATCTCAAAGGATACCAAAACCAACATTTGAAAAGCTCATTTTAACAAGTTTCGCATGTGAATTCTAGAATCGGGTTACACATAATGGAGGATAGTGAACTTAATAATGTCACATTCTAAGTTAATAAGGGCATAAAATGTGTTCAGTTTTGAAATTCTTTCCAAGAAACCAATGGATGTTAATATGGAATTAGCCTCCTGATACTTTTCAAATCTTCATAGTCATAAACAAATATGAAAATACCTTTGTGCAGAATGATACAAGTTATTTTGGAGCAATAGTTGGAAGGGTTGCTAACCGAATTGGTGGTGCTCAATATACTTTGAGTGGAACCCTTTATAATCTGATTGCCAATAATGGCAATAACACATTGCATGGTACCCCTTTACTTGCTTTCTCTTCAACTTTCACCTCTATTTACAGTAATTTGATTTCTCTTTTCCTGATGCAAAAGTTTGATATCTACAGGCGGCCCTAAAGGATTTAGCCATGTTGTTTGGAAGGTGAGCAAACACGAGCGACATGGTTCACATCCTCACATAACTTTAACCTATCGCAGTGCTGATGGTGAAGAAGGCGAGTCTTTGTTTAGTGATATCACACTGCAAATATAACTTTCAATATATTGAAGAATCCTATAAATAACCAAATCCATTGCTGTATTTTGTAGGATTTCCTGGTGATCTTCGTGTCTCAGTTACTTATGCATTGAAAGATCGTTACAAGCTTAGTGTGGTAATGAAGGCAAAAGCTCTAAACAAGGCCACCCCTGTTAACTTGGCTCAACATTCTTATTGGAATATTGGTGGACACAACAGTGGCGATATCTTGTCCAACATTATTCAAATATTTGCATCACACATCACTCCAGTAGATGAACATCTCATTCCTACAGGCGAAATCACCCCTGTCAACAACACACCATACGACTTCCTCAAACCCCGTAAAGTGGGGAGCAGGATCAACACACACCAAAATGGATATGACATTAACTATGTACTTGACAGCAGTGAGAAAATGAAACCTGTGGCAATAGTTTATGATAAGAAATCAGGAAGAGTGATGTTTGTACAAGCATCTGCACCTGGTGTCCAATTCTACACTGCAAATTTTGTCATTAATAAAAAGGGGAAAGATGGATATGTATATGAGCCTCATTCAGCTTTGTGTTTGGAGACTCAAGGGTTCCCAGACGCTGTAAATCATCCGAATTTCCCTTCGATAATTGTGACTCCAGGAAAGACCTACGTTCACAAGATGCTGTATATGTTCTCACTCGTGAAATACTAGAACACTTCTGCATAAATTGGTAATTCTGTCAATGTTTTATATATGTTCTTAGTGAAACTTATTGGTCCCTATTTTAAATTAATGTAACTCGTAGCTGTGTTTGCTAGGCGGATCATGCAATGTTGATCACTCATTGCTCCCTAATTTTACTTAATGTAGTCATTTGACCCAAAAAATTATGAACAGTTTGACAATACTTGTTTTTTCTTCATAAACGTTAATCAGATGGATATTTAATACCTTGAATAAACATTGACCTCCACTAAAAGGACTAGTATGAAATACACATGATTCCTTCAAGTGTGGTTGAAGAGACAATTGAGAGCTGAACTTACGACCTTGGAGTCTTTAAAAAGGAACTTAACCTATATATACACTAACAGTGAAATTTATTTACACTCTCATCGAATTTTGATTATTAATTCAACTTGCATACTCTTTAGAAAAAATAGAATTCAAGAAATGGCCAATCATGTATTTGATTTGAATACTCTTTTACGCCAAATGGGCCAAAGTTTTTAAGAATCATGACAACGTTGACACCATTTTTGTATTTACAAGTCAACACAAACGGCTACTTCTGCATAAAAATTAACTTGACAACTTGACTCTCTGTCCAACTCCAAGACTGCATACAAATCATTGTCGATTTCCACGCAGCTGACAAGTCCAGTTTTCGCTTTTGTGCACATGCAGTTAATAAAATTTTCTATAATAAGGCCAGAGAATAACATATATTCAAAGCTGTCATCAATACTACACTCTCTCTGAAGTTGACTATGTCTTCAAAGGTTAATCTGTTGATCTGTTTTTTCATTCTTCATCTGTGTGCTGCCGCTCGTGTTAGAGGAAGAAAGATAGGAATCTATGAGATAAAGAAAGGAGATTTCTCTGTTAAGGTCACTAATTATGGTGCCAGAGTCATCTCTGTTCTTCTTCCTGATAAGGATGGTATGTCTGTCTTTTACACTAATAAAATCCAGAGGCAGATTTAAGATTTAAATTTGACATATATATACATTTGTATATTTATGTTCTGTTCGGAAAATAGTGCATCAGCTCATCCGCTTCTGAATCAGTCCTAAAAACATGTTCCTATCTGATCTTTGTTTCAACATTCTTGATGTATATATGTCTACTGTTTTTATCTGTTCCTTGAAAAAATCAGTCTTATCTTGGCTTGATACTTTCCAGGAAAAATAGGTGATGTTGTTCTTGGATATGACACCATCGAGGAGTACGAGGTAAGTTTACTTTGTTCTGTTTCCAAAAATCTACCTCTTTCCTAAAAACGTTTTAGTTCGTTTTCGAAAGAGAAACAGAGAAAGAGGAGAGATAAATTCCTCTTACATTTCCTTCCTTTGATTTTCCTTCTATTTTATTGCTAGTCACTGTGGTTCTGCCTTGTGCGTCTCATGAGTCAATAGCAATTGTGCCATGTAAAATTCGTAACCACTTATGAACCAAATGGGATTAACAACTTTTTATTTGACAATTGACACTTCAATTCACTATTTTTACTGATGTGATGTATATTCAAGGAAATTTATACTGGCAAAAAATTCTCTCCATAGTTTTAAAAACTTCAAATTAAATTGTAAAAATTCCTCCGGCTTCTTTTCTGACATAAAAGCTTGAGCCTATGTCGTAATGTTTATCCAAGCTGTTTGCCACTATGAAATTCACGTTTTGAAGCATCTAACAGCAAAAGGGATCCAGGATTTAAGTTTAAAATTTAAGGTTGTTAGCATTGAACTATTATATTTTTAAAATTATGACGTCTCTACTGTGTATTGCAATTTTATGGGATATTTGCACATAAATTTATGAATCACGTTAAAAGTACTGGTTCAGATGAACTCGATACCGAAGGGCTAATGGGGGTGAACCATCGTGAACAAAAGTGGTAGGGATATCAATGCTCTTTTGTCGCGTGCATTCTTTATGCCTTTTTCATCATTTGAGCCTTTTAGGATTCCCCTTACCTAAAAACCAACCATATTGCCTTATTTGTTCCATGATGTCACATTTTGGATGCATAAATGAAAGAGATTTATGAATGTATTCGACTACGAACCATATTGAATAGATATATTAGATTTGGTAGTTAGATAATTTCACATTAATTGGTATCTGACCAACTTTTGACAAGCTAGTTTTAACATGTTTTTCTGCATTTACTTCTAAAATATTGAAGTCCATGCGAAGAAGAGTTTTATTAACTATGGTTTATAAAAGTCTTGGGTTACTCCAAACTAATATCACAGATTTATCAGTCGGACGCCCAAGATCTTTTTACAATTTCATTTCATCTGAATAATATTTCAAGCTTCCTGTGGAATGAGCCATGTTATATGCGTAAACAAAAGTAATTTTGTGCAGAATGATACAAGTTCTTTTGGAGCAATAGTTGGAAGAGTTGCAAACCGGATTGGTGGAGCTCAATTTACTTTGAATGGAACCCTTTATAAGCTTATTGCCAATGATGGCAATAACACACTGCATGGTATCCTCCCTACATTTTTTTTTTACCTTTGCTTTCTCTTCCAATTTCACCTCCATATATACCCAAGTTTCCTTCCTCTAATTATTACTGTAAAAACTTCAAAAAATAAATATATAGGTGGCCCTAAAGGATTTAGCCATGTTGTTTGGAAAGTGAGCAAGTATGAGAAAGATGGTTCCCATCCTCACATTACTTTAACTTACCACAGTGCTGATGGGGAGCAAGGTGAATATATCTGCTCGGTTACAATTACAGTAATTAATTTCCTTTTGAAGATACATTATGAATTGAACAAAAATCTCATAGTTTTCTTTTGTAGGATTTCCTGGTGATCTTCTTGTTTCTGTTACCTATGCATTAAGAGATCCTTACAAGCTAAGTGTGTTAATGAAGGCAAAAGCACTAAACGAGGCCACTCCAGTTAACTTGGCTCAACACACTTATTGGAATATTGGCGGACACACCAGTGGTGATATCCTGTCCAATGTTATTCAAATTTTTGCATCACACATCACTCCAGTAGATCAACATCTCATTCCAACAGGCGAATTCGCCCCTGTCAAAAACACGCCCTATGATTTCCTGATGCCTCGTAAAGTTGGGAGCCAGATCCACAAACTCCAAAATGGATATGACATCAACTATGCACTTGACAGCAATGAGAAAATGAAACCAGTGGCAATAGTTTATGAGAAGAAATCAGGAAGAGTGATGGATTTACAAGCGTCTGCACCTGGTGTGCAACTCTATACTGCGAACTCCCTTATTAAGAAGGGGAAAGGTGGATATGTGTATCAGCCTCATGCAGCTTTGTGTTTTGAGACTCAAGGGTTCCCCGACGCTGTGAATCACCCAAGTTTTCCTTCCACAATTGTGACTCCGGGAAAGATCTACGTTCACAAGATGCTGTATACGTTCTCAATCAAGAAGTACTAGAACGCTGTGCTTATATTAATTGTGTCTTTTGTTTCGTTTGCATAAATTTATATTTCTCTCAAGGTTATATGTGATTTGTGAAAAATAGAACACCTGACATTTGGACTCAATACCGTTGTGCTGGGATGGAAATTTCCAAAGAACTCTCTAAAAAAATGTTTTGCAAGTATTTGCATGTGGACTTACTGTTTTTGGAGTGACAAATTTCTTTTTAAGAGCAAATCAGAATTTGTATCTGTATCGTCTCAGGTTAATAGTTTCCCTTGAGTTTTTGTTGGTTCAACAAAGGGGAATAACAGGGGAAGATGACAAGAAAATAAAAAGAGTACCGGAATAAATTTAAAAGAATTGAAACTGAAAATTCTATATTAATTCATTGTATTTGGAGTACAATTTATAAGAGAAATACTAACTTAAATGACCTACATATCAGCACAAAATCTGCTGAAAATAACAAACTCCTAAAGACTAGTTCACTCCTAAAGATTAGTCAAAATTATTTCAAATTCAAACTAAATTACTGCAGTAAATAACTCTTAAGCTGAAACAATAAAATAATTTTACCGAGAGCAGCTCCTAAAGCATATTTCTAACACTCCTCCTTGCTTTTGAAGCTTTAAATTCTGAACTTAACTAGAAGCGACTTTGTACGTAAATCTGCCAGCTGATCTTTGGACTTGCAGTAAATCGAGTTCACTTTTCTATTTTGCTGCATCTTATGATTGTCAATGAAATAAGTTGGCCCTTGTTTCGGCTTCATTTGCATCTTGCCTTGAGACTTGTCAATGTTCTTCCAGATTTGCATTTTTCCTTGAGGCTTGTCAACTTTCTTCCAGATTTTGTTTTTCTGAAATATTGACAACTTCTTCCTTGCCTCATCACATATGTCCTCAGTTGGAGGATTATCTGCACTTTGTAGATTCTTTTGGTTCCATTCTTCATCTTTTGTTGGACCAAATGAGAAGTTTTTACCTCTCATTTTAACTTTTAAAATCTCAAGTCCAGTTGCATCATAAATGAAACAACCTTTATCTTCAAAGGATACTTTAAAACCTTTTTTCATTAGTTATCCAACACTCAATAATTTTTGATCAATATCAGGAACATTTGAAATTTTCTTAGTACCTGAATTTGTTGCAATTACAACAATTCATTTTCCTTTAGCAAAAATATAATCGTCATTCCCAATTCTGACTTTCTTATTCCCATGGACGTGAATTATATGATGTGGTTTGTACAACCACTATCAATTATTCAAAAATCAGATTTCTTGGTTGAAACAAGAGTTGCCACAAACAAGTGATCTTCTTCTTCATTGAGGACTTGGGCATCTGCTTCATGCTTTTGAGATTTGCCTTTGCAAATTACAGCTTCATGACCAAGTTGGTTGCATAGTTTGCACTTTGCATCTGGCCTTTTCCAACATTTGAATGGTGGATGGCCTTTTTTGCCACAATGTTGACAAGGTGAGTAATTTTTCTTTTCATTTTTACCCTTGCTTTGAGTTTTGTGGTTGGTTGTCAAGGCTCCTTAAACCATACCATCTCACCTTATAAGCCCCCTTTGCTCTTGTGCCTGCAATGTATTTTACAATTCTGCCAAGGTAATCTTGGATAGATCCTTTGTATTTTCCAAGGTAGTTATGGATACTTCATATTTTTCAGGCACAGTAACAAGAATGTTTTCAATAATTCTTGAAGCTTTAATTTAGTAATGATATGTAGCTTAAAGTGTATAGATTTCTATGTATATCGCTTCATATTTTACTTTTGTTTCGTGAGTTTTAGATGTTAAATGTGATGATTTATATTAATTTGAAGTGTTTTTATGTTTAGGAATGATTCAGGATCAATTGGGGACGAAACGAGCGAAATTAGAGCCAAAACGGATAAAACCGGAAAAAATACGAATTTTGGTGCCACAGTTAGCGCCCAGCACCACCTGTGGCGCTGTGGGAAGTACCTAAATATGGGGCAGCGCCCTGGTGGGCGCCCGACGCTAGCCAGGGCGCCGGTGACTAGTTTTTTTCCTATTTTGCCTAGGACACGGTTATTTCGGCCCTAAACCTACCCAATACGTATAAAACCAAGTCTAAGTTTATTTTTGAGGGGTTGAACGCCATTTTGGAGAGAATATACACACGGAATTTCTAGGGAGCGAAGGATTCTCAGTTTTCTTTATCTTTTTCTAGTTTTCACAATTAATTCAACACTTATGCGATTGTTTGATTTTAGCATGAGTGGCTAAACACCCATTGTTCTGGGGTTGTGGTTTAGCCATGGATATTGTTATTCGACATTAACTTACCCTTGATTATAGTTCACTCAATATATGGTTGTTTCTTCAATTCTGTGTTTAATTGCTTAATTGTCTGGCCAGCAATTAGGTTCTATATACTATCTATGCTATGCTTGGGAAAGCCGTGTATAGATTAGAGAAAAATTGAAGAGAGTGCGATATTAACCCTTCAGGGGAGCGGATTTGTGGTTAGGATAGGAATATACCTAGTCACCGTGCTTAATTAAATATTGTAATCTTAGTGCGTTCTGCTAGATTAATTTCATAGGAATATAGACTTTAATCTATTGAGAATAGGCGAGTAGTGCTTCGGGAGAAGACTATGAGAGCATTTATCGATTAATTAGAAACCATGAGTGAATTATATGAAAGAGAGAGTTAATTAGAACACAATACGAATGGTGAATCGATCACAACTCTGGAATATTTGTCTCTAATGAATACACAACAATACTCTCGTTACTTGATAATTAGTTATTTCGTAGAATCGTAGTATAAAATAGTTACATTATTGAATTTTTATTTTAGATTGATTAAATAACACATATAGTGATTTAGTAAGTAGTTTGCACAAGTCTGTGTGGGTTCGACACTCGATTTATTATTATATTACTTTTACAACCACGTGTACTTGCGTGTGCGTTTTCTGACCAACAAGTACCAAGAAATCTTATCTTGTTAACAATGCCAAGCAACCGGTCTGAGTATTCTTTGAATGTCATGACCCATTTTCTAAACAAGCCAGGACCGGCACCCGATCACTTAACGTGACCGAGCGAACCATCTGCACTTATCAAATCTATTATAACTTCAAACTTTATATGCAATAAGGCAATACTATAATCAAATTCTTTTAATTAATCTAAATATCTAAAATAAACCAACTCCAAAACTTTATTCGTAGAAAACAATGAAATACTACTAAGTTATTATAAAAAAAACATCTGAATCTTAACCCCACGACTATGTCTATGAAGCCTCTACTGAAAAACTAACGCACTGCTCAGGACATGAGATTTCCTGGCCAGTTCTCTAAGTAAACAAATAAATAGCTAGATAAATACGAATTTAAGGAATAATCCACGAACAAAAGTGGAGCTCACCAATAACACTGGAAGAGATGGAAGTCCTAACCCGTAGCCTGTTCGCCTGCAAAACCGGTTCCTACGTTGTACCGCAGACCAACGTAGGTTCCCAAAGTAGAACGTCAGTACCATCCATTGTACTCAGTGAGTCTCAACGACAGGGATGAAACTTTAATAATATATACATTATGAGCAAAGGTTCTAAATGCATAGAAACCATAAAGCTTCTAAGAACAATTCTAAAATAATTTCATAATAGTAGTTTATGAATATTATAAAAGAATTTCTTTTCATTTTAAAAAAAAAATTAAATAAAATAAAACATAAAAATACTTCTCTTTATACTTTGGGAGTTCCAACTATCCAGACCTATTTCTGTCTTAATCACCGTATGATCGACACGGGTTCGATCCCAACCTGATCGAATAGGCCTAATTCACGAGGTGCCACTCGCTTCATGGTTCTCAGCGCTCATGTATCATACCTTAGCACGTCTAAGTAAATTCTCAGCAACGAGACTCTCGGCTCGTGTGCTCCCTACTTTGGCACAAGTAGTTTCAGAAAGTCAACGCCTCGGTTAGGACCCTCGGCCTGGACGATGACCCCTTCTCAGAATAAAGGATACTCCCAAAAATCTTTTCTTTCTAAAACTTGTTCTTGTGACTTTTCAAGTCTAAATCTTTCAACATACTTATTCCGGAATCCTTAAAAGTAAGGTATGGCATAAGAATGAAATAAACATTCAAAATTATTTCTAAAGATTCTTGCTTCTTCATGAATTTTCAACATGAAAATGGCATATAGAGATAACACAGAAATCTGAAAATTTATGCACATATATCAAAATAATCATCTAAATTTAGTTAGAAAACAATTCTAAGCTAATAGGTATTTACTCGCCCCAATTAAGTACATATAAATTCTTTTAAGCAATTCATCAAACACCTTGTATGCGTGCTTTTGTGAGTTAAACCACTTTAGTAAATGGTTATATCAACTCACCTCAAAACTTCTCGAGCCAATATGTAGGCCCCAGTCCAATTGACACTAGTCAAACAATCGATTCTACAATAACCGGTACATTTTATTCAATTTTAAAGTTTCATCCCTAAACATGAAATCTATTGTTGTAGAGAAAGAAAGGAATTAACTATTCAATTCTTACCTATTACTACTGTAGGATAATTGACAATAAGAAGTTTTATATACCTGAGTTCAAGAAATAGTGATTTTTAAGGAACCCTAGAATCTGCTGCCTCCTCTGTTTTGTAGCGTTATGTTTCTCTTTTCTGTATCAGATTCACGTGAATGGACTGAAGTTTTAAACTTATGTTTTGTTCGTATAAGGGTTCTTAGCAGACTTGTTTAAGGCTTTTTGTTATTAGCCTTTTGTGTCTTGCCTTTTGTAAGGCAATTTACATTTCTCTATTTTTGTTTGCATAAGGCTTTAAGCCTTTGTTTACAAAAGCCTTTTGTGGACTTTAGGTTAATTTTTTTTTTTTTGACTTAACTAATAATTAATGATACCCCACTTTTAATAATTAATAATATTTAAATTATTAATAATCCCCTAAATGTATATCCAATTATTTTTAAGTGTATATATATATATATATATATATATATTTCACTATAGGCAAGAAAATAATAATAATAATAATTTTATTCTATAATTAGCGTGTCTAGAAACTTTTATTAATTTTGAGGAGTGTTGCATTGACGGTCTCAGATTCCTTCATTTTCTGCAACTCGAATTCCCTTATTAAATTCAACTCTTTCATGCCTCGAATTCTTTCATCTCCTGTATATTCTTCCTTCAGATAATCCCAAATTTCTTTTGCTCATTTGAGAGCCATAATTCTCATGAAAATTGTTATAGACACACCAGCAAACAAAGTTGCTTTCGCCTTTGATTTCCCAATTTTCTTTTCCTCGTGACTCTTGATCTGGGCCACGGCGGGATTGTTTGGCAACGGAAGAACATCATAATAAACTTCCATGGCCTCAGAGCCTCCAAGTAAGTTTCCATCTCACTGTCCATAATTGGTAAGTTTCACCATCAAAGATTGGAGGAGCCAATTGAGAAAAATTCGTTTCACTCTTATCTCACTCAAGAAATTTTTTATCTCAGGGCCCTTAAGAAGATGACTTTTGATATCAATTGTTGGTTCTTGATGAAAGAAACTAAAGAAAATTACAGGGGAAGATGACAAGAAAATAAAAAAAGTATACCGGAATAGATGTAAAAAGAACTGAAGTTAAATTTTTTATATTATTTCATTGCATTTGGACTACAATTTATTAGAAAAATACTAATTTAAAAGACCTAAAAATCAGTACAAAATATGCTGAAAAGAACAAAGTTCTAAAGACTAATTCAAAATTATTTCAAATTCAAACTAAATTACTGCACTAAATAACTCCAGCTTGTAAAGCCTATTTCTAACAGTTCTCATAAGTGGCGTTTACCAAAGATGCTTTTGGCGTTGATCCTGTCCTCCTGTTCCAGCACAGTTAGGCTTTTACTTTATTCAAAAAATAAATTAGGTTCATAAAGGTACAACTGACTAATCTTCAAGAGAAAAAAAAAAATGAGAATCACGGCAACGGGGGTGCTATTGTTTGTTATTGCATGTCAACAGAGATGTGGGTACTGTTTTTGCAATTAAATATGCATAAAGTAATGGGGACCGCTACCTTGACTCTGTCTGTCCACTCATCATTTTTGATTTTCAATGGAGTTATCCCATTTTCAAGCACATTATTTGGCAGACAACTTCTGTCTTGAACACATGCAGACAATGAGTTAAACTCATCCCAAAATTGGAGGAGTGCATATTTTCAAGTCTGAAGAAGCTCGCTGTGTCAAAACCACAGGAGTTGAGTATGTCTTCAAAGATTAGTCCGTTGTTGATCTGTTTGTTCATTCTCTATCTGTGTGCTGCTGCCAGTGTTAGAGGGCGAAAGATAGGGATATATGAGATCAAGAAAGGAGATTTCTCTGTTAAGATCACTAATTATGGTGCCACAATCATCTCTGTTCTTCTTCCTGATAAGCACGGTATGTCTGTCTTCTACATTATCAATCCACACGTGGATCCAAGATTTAAATTTGATGGGTTCAAGTTTTGAGGTTCTTAGCACTGAATTTATTAATATTGAGATTATAAGTTCAGAATTTAGTATTAGGTGAGATTTTAGTGGGTTTTCTTTTTTACATATATATATATTTATGCTTCGTGTAAAAAATGCTGACCAATAGTACGGATAGGCTGCTCTGCCGGCTGAATCAATCTTACCTTTTGGAAAACATGTTCATATTTGATGATGTGATCTTGTTTCAACCTTCTTTGTGAGTATATATAACTGTTTTCTGCTGTTCAGTCTTACAGTCTCTTTGCTCCTTTTCAGGAACAATAGGTGATGTTGTTCTGGGATATGACACTATCGAGGAATACCAGGTTAGTTCACTTTAGTCTATTTTAATGGATCTATTTGAATTATGCTCTTTGCTAAAAGCTTTTTATTGTTCATTTCTAATTAAGGAAACTACAATCAGAGAAAGAGAGTGATATACCTCTTGCCTTTCCTTTCTTTGATTTGTGCCATGTCAAAATTCATAGCCAATTGTGAAACCAAATTATTCTGTCACTTTCTAATTGTAGCTCTTCCCTAACAAGGACCGTATCGCTAGCCCATAATATCTAACTTAAAACCTTCCATCTTATGGACTGATGCGAAGTACATCCAAGGAAATTTAGACTGGAAAAAACCAACCTTATGCCTTATTTGTTCTTATTTTCTATTTTATTAAATAACGCCTCATTTTGGATACATAAAAGAAAATTTATGAAGGCTTTCAACTACGACCTGTATTGCATTAAAGAATTAGATTTGATAGTTAGATTATTCACTTTGTTATCAGATCAACTAGTGACAAGTTGTTTTAACACATTTTTGTTCTTTTAACTCTATTAAAGTCCATGTCAGTAAGAGTTTTGAACGTATTAATGTCCCATTTTAGCTTCAAGCTTTCTATGGAATGAGTTGTTTGTATATGGAAATCTTCATACGCATAAACAAATATGAAAGTAATTTCTGCAGAATGATACAACTTCTTTCGGAGCCCTACTTGGAAGGGTTGCTAATCGGATTGGTGGTGCTCAATTTACTTTGAATGGAACCCTTTATAAGCTTATTGCCAATGATGGCGCCAACACACTGCACGGTATCCTCACTACATTTTCTTTTAGTTTTGGTTTTTCTTCAAATTTCAGCTCCATATACCCAAATTTCATTCCTCTTATATGTAAGAACTTCAAAAATATAGGTGGCCCTGAAGGATTTAGCCGTGTTGTTTGGAATGTTAGCAAGTATGAGCAAGATGGTCCCTATCCTCACATTACTTTAACCTACCACAGTGCTGATGGTGAAGAAGGTGAATCTGTTTAGTTATTCCACAAGATAATCACAGTTATTAATTTCCTTTGGAAGATACAGTATGAGTTGAGTAAAATCATTATTTTCGTAGGATTTCCTGGTGATGTTCTTGCCTCTGTTACCTATGCATTGGAAGATCCTTACAAGCTTAGCATGGTAATGAAGGCAAAAGCACTAAACAAGGCCACTCCAGTTAACTTGGCTCAACACACTTATTGGAACATTGGTGGACATAACAGTGGAGATATCTTGTCCAACGTTGTTCAAATTTTTGCGTCACACATCACTCCAGTAGACGAACATCTCATTCCTACAGGCAAAATTTCTCCTGTCAAGGACACACCCTATGATTTCCTTAAACCCCGTGAAGTAGGGAGCCAAATCAACAAACTCCAAAGTGGATATGACATCAACTATGCACTTGATAGCACTGTAGAAATGAAGCCCGTAGCAATAGTTTATGATAAGAAGTCAGGAAGAGTGATGGATTTACAAGCGTCTGCACCTGGTGTGCAATTCTACACTGCAAACTCCCTTATTCAGAAGGGGAAAGGTGGATATGTGTATCAGCCTCATGCAGCATTGTGCTTCGAGACTCAAGGGTTCCCTGATGCTGTGAATCACCCAAATTTCCCTTCAACAACTGTGACTCCAGGGAAGGCCTACGTTCACAAAATGCTGTATACTTTCTCAACCATGAAATACTGGAATTCTTATTAATTATTTTCACCATCGCTTGTGTCTTTTGTATCTTTTGCATAAATTGATATTTCTGTCAAGGTTATATGTTCTTGCTGACGAATAGAACACCTGATATTTAGACTTAATACAGTTATGTTTTGATGGAGTTTTCGAAGAACAGTTTTTAGACATGTTTAGTGAGTGTTTAGACGCGGATTCACTGTTTCTGGAGTGGATAGTTTTGCTGTTTCTTTTTACCCTTTCTGGAACAAATCAGAACTTGTTTTTATCTAATAGACTCCATTTACTGTTCTGATCACATTGCTCCATAAAAATGGTTTGCAGTTTCATAGGTAGAATGTTTTACCAAAGATATGATGTTGGCATTAATTTTGCTCAACCCTTCTAAACATTATACATTGCACAAGAACAATTGATGAATGTAGTCACTAAAATAAATCCAAAACATATCAAAGAAGAAGGATAGTACCACAACTATAAACAAAAAACTATTTAGTACTACATCCTGAAACGAATTAGGTTCTTAAAGGTACATCATTTGATCATGTGATTGAAGGGTCAAAACTGGAAGATAAATTTTGGGGCATTTAAAAAGTTGAATTCAGGAAATGGCTAATCATATGATTGACCAGTTTAATAATATATCTTTTAAGCCAAAAAAATCTCAAGTTGTTATTATTTCCAGAATATGAATCATGTAAATGTGGGTTCCATTTTTCTATTTACAGTTCAACACAAACGGCTACTGTTTCATGGAACAATACATAAAATAATTGGAAGGGGTAACCTGACTCTTTCAATTTCAATACTACACACTCACCATTGTCGATTTTTTTAATGAGGTTATCCCATTTCCACTCCAAGCAGATTATTTGGGAGACAAGTCCTCTTTTGTTCACATGCAGATAATAATCTAATCCCACAATAGTGGCAGATGAGTTGGAAGAGTACATAAATTCAAAGCTGAAAATCTGTCATTAAGAAACACTCTCTGAAGGCTCAAAAACAAAGGAGTTGACTATGTCTTTCAAGGTTAGTGTGTTAATCTGTTTGTTCATTCTTCATCTGTGGGCTGCCACCAGTGTTACTGGGCAAAAGATAGGAATCTATGAGATTAAGAAAGGAGATTTCTCTGTTAAGATCACTAATTATGGTGCCAGAATAATCTCTGTTCTTCTTCCTGATAAGCATGGTATGTGTGTAAAGTGTACTGTTTTCTGCTACTCCTCAAAGACATCAGTCTTATTTTTTTCTTTGCTCCTTTCCAGGAAAAATAGGTGATGTTGTTAGTGGATATGACACCATCAAGGAATACAAGGTTAGTTTACTTTCTTTATTGTGCTTAGATGCATCTATTCGAGTTTGTTTAGTAACAGCTTTTAGTTCATTTTCTCAGTAAGAAAAAGATGATAGTTCAATTATTTCAGTTGTTACCAAAACCAGCTTTTGACAACTCACCTTAACAAGTTTTCACGCTTTCAGGTCTATTAATTAAAGTGTACACGAGAGAGAATTTGAACTAAGTAAGTTTATAAGGGCATTAAAAATGGTTTATAAAGGTCTTATGCTACTCCAAACTATTCTTTTAGAGTTTCTGCGTTAGATGCTCAAGATTTTCCCACAATTTCAATTCGTTAGAATAATATGTGAAGTTTCGAAATTCTTTGTCATTTTGTGCAGAATGATACACGTTATTTTGGAGCCCTACTTGGAAGGGTTGTTAACCGGATTGGTGGTGCTCAATTTACTTTGAATGGAACCCTGTATAAGCTTGTTCCGAATGAAGGCAATAACACCATTCATGGTATATCCTCATTACATTTCCTTTTACCCTTTTTCTCTTCCACTTTCACCTTCATTTCCCCAAATTTCCTTTCACTGTCTGCTATTGTCTGTTTATTGCTTCATTTTCACTTCTTTTGAGCTGAGGGTCTTTCGGAAACAGACTCTCTACCTTCATTAGGTAGGGGTAAGGTCTGCGTACACCTCCCCCTCCCCAGACCCCACTTGTGGGATTTCACTGTGCTTGTTGTTGTTCTTTTCTCCGTCACTGACATGATTAAAACTCAAATAAAAGGTGGTCCTAAAGGATTTAGCTATGTTGTCTGGAAGGTGAGCAAATACGTGCAAGATGGTCCGTGTCCTTGCATTACTCTAACATATCACAGTGCTGATGGTGAAGAAGGTAAAATCTTGGTATTCCATACAAGACAATTAATTTCTTTGTGGAGAACACTATGAATTGAATAAACATTATTGATATCTTACGTAGGATTTCCTGGTGATGTTCTTGCCTCTGTTACCTATGCATTAAAAGATCCTTACAAACTTAGCGTGGTATTTAAGGCAAAAGCACTGAACAAGGCCACTCCAATTAACCTGTCTCACCACCCTTACTGGAACATTGGTGGTCACAACAGTGGCAACGTCTTGTCCCAAGTTGTTCAAATATTTGCATCAAACATCACCCCAGTTGACGAACAGCTCATTCCCACAGGCATGATCGCCCCTGTCAAGAACACGCCCTATGACTTTCTAAAACCCCGTAAGGTGGGGAGCAGGATCGACAAACTCGATAGAGGATATGACAGAAACTATGTACTTGACAGCAATGAAAAAATGAAACCAGTGGCAATAGTTTATGATAAGAAATCAGGAAGAGTGATGGATATACAAGCAACAGCACCTTGTGTGCATTTCTACACTGCAAATTGGGTCATTGATGTAAAAGGGAAAGGTGGATATGTGTATCAGCCTCATTCATCATTGTCTGTGGAGACTCAAGGATATCCGGACGCTGTGAATCACCCAAATTTCCCGTCGACAATTGTAAATCCGGGAAAGAACTACGCCCACTCTGTGCTGTATACGTTCTCCATCAAGAAATAGTACTACCTAGAATGCTTGGCTTCTGTCTCTCATATAAATATTCTACTTACATTGATTTTTGTATCATGGATATGTTCTCTGTGACAAATAAAAGTCCGACATTCATGATATAATATAATTTTATTTTGTTGAAGTGTTTGGATAGAGTTTTCATAAAACTTTTTTCAAATATGTTTGAGCATTTGGACGTGGACTCATTGTTCAAGGATAGGATAAGTTTTGTTTACTTCTTCTCTAGAACAGATCAAAATTTGTATCTATATTGTTTCAAGTGAACAGTCTCCGTTGAGCTCGCTAATCATGTTTCTTAAGTGCTTTACCTAAGATATGATGTTGGCATTTAATCCTGTCCTACTCTTCAAAACGTTAAATAATGAATCTAGTTATTAAAATCATTCCATATTATATCAAGGAAGAATGAAATCAGAAAGAAAAAAAGCTGTTACTTACTACATTCAAAATGAATTAGATTCGTAAAGGTACAACTGACAAATCTTGGAGTTTATTCTGGACACTAGACACAAATGCAATTACGATTTTAGAATCAAAATTTTACCTTTCTCTAAAACAAACATGTGCGAACCTAATTTAGCTTGGCAGATGCTTGAACGATATCACACTTTTGGGAACCACTTCCAGTTCCAGAGGACCACAAAGCCGCAAAAGAAACATGATAACAAGCAGAGTGTTAGAGGTAAAAACTTACATGCACACATTGTTGATATTTGACAATAAACCAAATGCAGAAATTGTGTTTTTTATACACATATTTATCACTTTAATATGATTGAGTATATGCACTCTTACTTTAGTTTTTAGCAGCTAAGGTTAAATTCCTTAGTTTGGCGTAAATACAAGACATAGATGCTTATGCTGTAAGACCCTATGAACCAGAAAACACTAAACGCAACCCTAGGACTCAAAAAATGGAACACACACATGGTTCATTGTAATAAGGTTGAAGGGCCAACATTGAAAGCTAAATTTAAGATATTTAAAAAGCAGAAGAATCCAAGAAATGGCGAAACATGTGATTGAGATTATTATGCTTCTCCATCTTTTAAGCCAAATAGTGGGCCAAGTTTTGATTATTTCAGAATAAGAATCACGCCAACGTGGGTGCCATTTTATTTTGATTTACAAGTCAACACAAACTACTTCTGCAATTAGTTACATAAAATAATGGGAGACGGCTAAGTTGACTGTCAATTTAAAGACTTCACACTCATCATTGTCCCATTTCCACGCAGATCATTTAGGCAGACAAGTTGTTTTTTGTTCACATGCAGATAATAATAATCTAATCCCACAATAATGCCAGATGAATCTTAGGAGTGCATAAGCTCAAGGCTAAAGAAGCTGTCACTCTAAAGTCTTAAAAACAGTGGAGTTGAGTATGTCTTCAAAGATTAATTTGCTGATATGTTTGTTCATTTTTCAACTGTTGGCTGCCGATAGTGTTAGAGGGCGAAAGATAGGGATACATGAGATCAAGAAAGGAGATTTCTCTGTTAAGATCACCAATTATGGTGCCTCAATCATCTCCGTTTTTCTTCCTGATAAGCACGGTATGTCTGTCTTTTACCTAATCAAATCCCAATTTTTCGGAAAATGTATTACATCTGTTTTTGTTAATATGTGTAGTGTTTTCTGCTATTCCTTGAAGACATCAGTCTTATCTTGTGTTGCTAATTTCCAGGAAAAATAGGTGATGTTGTTCTTGGATATGACACTATCGAGGAATACAAGGTTAGTTCACTTTAATTTGTTCGTCGTATTTGAATGCGTTTATTCTAATTTGCTCTTTTCTGGAAAAAAAAACAAAAATTACTTCATATTCCCATTAAGAAAAGCAGAGAAACAGAGAAAGGGAGGGATATATTCCTCTTGCCTTCTCTTTCTTTCATTGCCTTCTATTTGTTACTACAATGTTTGTTCTGGTGATGGCTGAGTCAGTCAGTTTCATAAGTCAATAGCACTGGTTCTTTGAATTGTTCCATGTCAAAATCCATAGTAATTTGACACTGTCTAATTATAGTTCTTTCCTAAACCTCCCATCTTCTGGATTGATGTGAAGTACATAGAAAGAAATTTAGTCGGTTTACTTTCAATCAATGGAAATCTGAACTTGAATCATTTAAATTTCAATTCATTAATGCATGTTTTTTCTTCTCTTTACAATCACTTCTTTGCTTTGAATATAACTTGATTTATTCAAATCTTGTACATAATCTTAAAACCATTAAGATGATGTTGCATTTGAAAATTTATGTGAATGAAACCTCTTACGAATACTCTATCTACTATCACCACAAACCACCACCACCAGAGCCTGCATCGTTAAGAACTGCGTCCCTAGCCGATAATATATCCACTAAACCTCCCATTTATTGGATTGATGTGAAGTACATTGAAGGAAATTCAAAAGCCCCGTTTATTTTCACTTACGAAACTAATTTGGTGCAGAATGATACAAGTTACTTTGGAGCCGCACTTGGAAGGGTTGCTAACCGAATCGGTGGTGCTCAATTTACTTTGAATGGAATCCATTATAAGCTTGTCCCCAATGAAGGCAAAAACATGTTGCATGGTACTCTCACTACATTTGCTCTTTCATCTACTTTTAGCTCCATTACATAAGTTTCCTTTGTCTCTGATGTAATTAAAACTTTAAGAATTACTCCAGGTGGCCCTAAAGGATTTAGCAAAGTTGTATGGAAAGTGAGAAAGTACGTGAAAGATGGTCCATGTCCTTACATAACTCTAACATACTACAGTGCTGACGGTGAAGAAGGTAAATCTAAAATCTTGGTATTCCATACAGGACAATTACTCATAATGTTTCAGTTTTGTTATTCTTTTTGGAACGAACTAATAAGGAAATAGAGTCACGTAAATGGAACACTAAATGAGTTGAATAAACTCCATTGCTTTGTTATGTAGGATTTCCTGGTGCTGTTCTTGCCTCTGTTACCTATGCATTGAAAGATCCCTACAAACTTAGCGTGGTATTTAGGGCAAAAGCACTGAACAAGGCCACTCCAATTAACCTGTCTCACCACCCTTACTGGAACATTGGTGGTCACAACAGTGGCGACGTCTTGTCTCAAGTTCTTCAAATTTTTGGATCACACATCACCCTAGTAGATAAAGAGCTCATTCCCACAGGCGAAATTGCCCCCGTCAAGAACACGCCGTATGATTTCTTGAAACCCCGTAAAGTGGGGAGCAGGATCAATAAACTCAAAAATGGATATGACATTAACTATGTACTTGACAGCAATGAAAAAATGAAACCAGTGGGAATAGTATATGATAAGAAATCAGGAAGAGTGATGGATGTACAAGCATCTGCACCTGGTGTCCAATTCTACACTGCAAATTCGGTTAATAATACAAAAGGGAAAGGTGGTTTTGTGTATCAGCCTCATTCAGCATTGTCTTTGGAGACTCTAGTATTCCCTGACGCTGTGAATCACCCTAATTTCCCGTCGACAATTGTGAATCCGGGAGATAAATACGTCCACTCTGTATTGTATACGTTCTCCATAAAAAAATAGAAGTACTAGAATGCTTTTCTTCTTCTTTTTTTTTTATTTCCATTATGCTTGTGGCATTTGTATCTTCTGCATAAATTGATGTTTCTGTCAAGATTGTATGTTCTTTATGTCTAATAAAACACCTGATATTCAAAACAATTGATAAGTTTTTTTTTTCAAGACCAAGTTAAAATTCGTAACTTTGTGTCAAGTTAATAGTCTCAGTTGAGATTTCTAGTCTCGTTAACATTATGATGTGACACTGTTAGTTAGTACTGTTAGTTAGGTAGTTAGGCAGTTATACAGTTAGTTGCCAGCTGTATATTAACGGATCAAGCCTGTTAGTTAGTTAAGCATTAGTGGAGTTAGTTGTATATATATCTTGTACTGAAAATGAATACAAGCAGCGGCATAATCCTCTCTTTAGTTCATTCATTTACATGCTATGTAACTCCATAGGAGTAGCATCGAGTTCACTGCTCATTCTTCGATGGCAGATCACGTAGATTTCAGCATGGTATCAGCGTCACCGATGCTCGTCAATCACTGAGGTTGGTTATCTCTATCTAGGTGATCTGTTTCCTCTTCTCAATTAGCTCGATTTTATTTCTCTGCTCATTAATGGCGGAAACTGCAATTCCTTATACTCATCCTCTGTACCTTGGGCCATCGGATACTCCTGGTGTTGTTCTGATTCCTGTGAAGCTTACAAGATCAGAAAATTACAGTTTATGGAGCAGGACGATGAAAATTGCCCTTTTAGGAAAGAAGAAGTTAGGATTTGTGACTGGCACTTGTACAAAGGAGTCATTCACAGCTGAATCGCATGAGCAGTAGGAAACTTGTAATGTCATTGTCTTATCATGACTCGTGAATACAATTTCCACTGAACTTTTAAGTGGTATTGCATATGCTTCGAATGCACACCTCGTTTGGGAAGATCTGAGAGAAAGGTTTGATAAGGTGAATTGAATGCGTATCTTTCAATTGCAAAGAGCCATTGCCAATTTGTCACAAGGAACTGATTCAGTCTCAGGTTACTTTACTTAGCTAAAGAGTTTATGGAATGAAAATGAGGCATTGGTACCAACTTCAAACTCTAGAGAATACGAGGAGCATCTTCAACAGCAAAGACTTCTACAATTTCTCAGCGGTTTGAATGATTCATATATTTAAGCTAGACGACAAATCCTTTTGAAGAATAATGAGCCCTCCTTGAACAATCCCCTGGGCAAGCTTCAGCAAATGAGAAAAATGATCCAATGGCTATGTAGGCAGGCGGAAGCCAAGGGTACAAAAGCAAGAAGCCCTTTATGCAATGTGAACATTGTGGTCTAAAATGTCACACTAAGGAAAACTGCTATAAGATTATTGGATATCCTGAGGAATTCAAGGCAAGAAGGAAGTCTGGTAACAACATTGGAGGTCAATATGGTCATGGGAATGGGGGTCAGTTTGGCTTTAGGCGTGGATCTCACCAACATTTCACTGCAGCCAACAATGTGCTTGAGAACACTGATGCTCATTCTCAAGGATCCTCATCAACTGGTGATGTACTAGGAGGAATAACTGAGAAGGCACCATACTTCACTGAGGAACAATACAAACAAATCCTTGAGTTGTTAAACAAAAATACAACAAATACAACTTCTAATTTTCATGTCAACATGACAGGTATAACGAGTAACTTCTTGTCTAAGGACAATTTAGATGAGTGGATTGTAGATTCCGGTGCCAGTCATCTCATAGTAACTTCCAATGATATACTGATGAATGATAATAAGACCACTAGGACTTCTAGTAATGTGGTTCACATACCTAATGGAGATAGGATTCCTATTGCACTCACTGATTGGGCTGCTATATTTGGCAATGAAGCAATGCGTGATGTCCTTTATGTTCCAGGATTCAAGTTTAACCTCCTCTCAATCTCCAAACTAACCAAGGAACTCTGCTGCTCAATAAACTTTTATTCTGAATTTGTGTGGTTTCAGGACCTTTACAGTGGCAGGGTGAATGGGATTAGTAAGGAGACAGAAGGCTTGTACATATTCAAAGGAGTCAACGGCATCAATAAGGCATAGCAAGGCATAGTTGTTGCTGCAGCAGTAAAGGAAGATTGCAGGGTGTGGCATCAAAGACTTGGACATCCATCTCTTCCAGCCATGAAGAATATTACCTTGCTGAGCAAGAATGTAAATATTGAGTCATTGAATAAATGTACAGTCTGTCCATTAGCTAAACAAACTAGACTGATATTGTCACGACCCAATTCCATCTTAGGTCGTGATGGCGCCCAAAACTGATGTTAGGCAAGCCAACACTAATCAGCTAGTGAATCCCATTTATTTTTACCAAAACATTTCCAACATTTACTTAGCTTAAATTAAGAAGCATTCAAAAATAACAAAACATTAAGGCAAGTTAAATAAAGAAGTTGAATTAAGTAAATACATTCCAAAAGAATAATCTACCAATGTGTGTGCCGGGAACTAGTGTCACAAGTGTGTGGGCATCTAGTAGAATATACAAAAGAATATGTATCTATCCTACTGCCTGAAATAGAATAGACAACCAAACACAAAAAAAAAGACTCTAACACGATGCTGAACGACATCAGAAGGGAGCAGGTCACCGTGGAATCTCAGGCAAATATCAAGAATGTGCACCCGACAGGTAACCAGATGCACCTGCCTCAGATCCTGTACAATTAAGTACAGACGCGTGTTAGAGTCTTCTCCTTTTTTTGTGTGTTTGGTTGTCTATTCTAATTCAGGAAGTAGGATAGATATATATTCTTTTGTATATTTTACTAAATGCCCACACACTTGTGACACTAGTTCTTGGCACACACATTGATAGACTATTCTTTTGGAATGTAGAGTGGAGTTGAATGTGCCAGTAAGTGTTTTGCTTAACTTTGTTGAGAGAATTTTTCCTCTTATTATTCATTGTTTTCTACCTGCAGGGGTGATACATATATGAGGTGATGAGTGTATATGTATGTACCGGGGTTAATCATGCTTGGGGGATGGATTATGTTACATTTATGTTTGTAGAATTTCGTGATCTCTTGCTTCATGCCTCACTTGACTTCTAGATATTAAGAACCTAGTATTAAATGTTAGAATCAAGACTTAGCCTATTATAACTTGATCAAATTTGATGGAACTCTGAGAATACATTGATGTGTCTAATTCGGTCATCCCTATGCATAATCATTAATACATTGTTACGGCCGATAAGAGATGCTAGATTCCATACTTGTACTGTTGATAAATTGTAGGATTTGTGGAAGTACTTGAATTATGTGTTCCTTGAGGGTTCATTGAATCATAGTTGGCTTGGAAATCTGTGATTGGGAATTTGTTTGGAATATTCATTTGGACGCTCTCCTCGATGATATTTATACTTCCCGCCTTGCTATTTTATTGATATTCATATGCTTGGTAAGGAAGAGTGGAAAGCACTGATAATAGGCTAGATTCATGTAGTTTAGCAATCATTATGCCCTAACTTTACTATCCTTCACTGTTCTAGGAAGGTTAAATGACGAAAAAATGGCTCTAATTATGAATTTTATATTTTGCAGGAGCAAGTCGTGATTATGAGGACATAGGATAGTGTTTGGGAGCAAAATTAAAGCAAGTAAATCCCCTCGGAGTTGAGTGCGTGTGAAAGAAGAAATAAAAGAACAGATAAATAGCTGATCCACTCTAGCTTGGCCAAGCGCGGCCTTAGTGCGACGACGCTAGAGCAGAAAACCTGGGCAGTGTTGAAGTCGATTAGTGCGGCCCAAACGCGGCTACGCTAGTCCAGGAAGCAGCGACAGCGTAAAACGCAATTAGCGCGGCCCATGCGTGATTCGAGCGTTGTCGTGCTAGTCACTCCGAAACGCGGTAATTTTAGGGGTAAACTTGAAAGTTTGGAGGCAATCCCACTTAACCTATAAGAGGTCCAGCTCGCCCAAAAAGAGGATATCAAGGTTTTTATAATTTTTTTCAAGGAAAGAAGAGGCAAGAGGCAAGGAGGAAAATTCGGCATCGAGTTCTACCTTTCTTCCTTTTGTTTTTATCATTCATGATGAATTTGCTGTTGTTATTATGAAAACAATTATGAGTAGCTAATTATTTAGTCTAAGGTTTTAATGGAACCTGTTGAAGGATGAACTTCTTGTTGTGTTAATATAGTTTTCCCAGTTTAATCTCTATTTGTTCAACTACGTTTCTGTTGTAGTTAATTGATAGGGTCCTCAATTAGCTGTGCCTATTTAGTATGTATTACTCGGTATCGAGTGCATATTTAGGTAGTTGTTGAACAACACCACTCCCAAAGTATATGAGGAATCAATAATCGAGGGTTTAAGGGTGGGATTAGGGATAACAAAACCTTGGGTGCGGTCTAAGTGAGCTGTAATAAAAGCCAGCTAGCGTAACTCAGGAGAGTGCGTCTAGTAAATTATCATAATAACTCGGGAGAGATTTACGGTAGTAAGAGTGCTCATGATCGATAGAGAAGATTAGGCAAATCTATATGACACATAAAAGGAAATGATTCCGACAATTGGGAAAATCATAACTCTAGGCCTCCTTAATCTTTTCTCTAACCCGTAGTATCTTTAGTGTTAATTTACTATTTTAATTTGTTAGTTAGTTAGTTAAACACAAGAATCTTAATATCTATAAGTTAGGAATTGTTCAAGCTTGTATTCTTGGTGATAATGAACAACTGTAGCTAAGCCTTAGTTCTCTGTGGGATTCGACTCCGGACTATATTTGCAACGATCGTTTTGTCCTTTTTATAAGGAATGGTTGGGCGTGATCAAATTTTGGCGCCGTTGCCGAGGAACTAACAATGTAGTTATAGGTGTACATATTTCTAGGTTGAAAGTTTGAATTTTATTTTTGTTTTCGTGTATTTGATTATTTATTTATTTTTAATTTTTTTGATCTGAGAGATATGGCATCTTGGAATTTTGAGAGTTTTGATGTTGGTAATTCTACTTTTGATCCTCTTATGCATATTGTGGAGGAAACACCCAGGGCAAAATTATCAAAATATTCCCGAGAGCGATTTATGTGCACCAACTCAATCTTATGTGTGTGGTATGTATGGTGGTCAAGATGTTCACTTTCATGGTTGTGCTTATATTTCTTATCTTCCCCCAACTCCTTACTTTGATGGTTCTTCTTTTTCTTGTGAAGTTAATAGGAACAAAAAACCCAGGGATGATGACCTGAAAAAGATCGAGGATAAGCTAAAGTGCCTTATGGAACAAAATGATGAGATACAACTGCATGTATAGAGTCAAGATGCAACTATTCACAACTTGGAGGCTCAAGTGAGTCAACTAGTTGAAGCTTTTAATGCTCAATATGCCAATATTATGGATGGTAGCCAGGAGCAGTGTACATTAGAGATGGAAATTGAGGTGCCAATGGAGGGGTCCAAAGTAGAACCCCAACACTCTAACCAGCTAGATTTTGAGGATGCCGATGTCGTAGAAGAGATACTTGAGTCAACCAAGGATATTGAGGATACATATTTAGTTGACTCTAGTGTCATTACTTTTGATGATGTTGACAATCTCAATGTTTATGTAGTTGAGCACATTGGTCCACACTTAAAGAATTTTTCCACATTGTGTTTGGATGATAATATGGAAATAGAGTCGTCCGAGCCACTTGAGGAGTCAAGGAGTAAGGAACAAGATGCCTACATTCTGAAATTCTTCGTGCCATAAAGTCGGGAATACAGATCTCATCCAAAGGCCAAGAAGCGCATAATACTATATTGTTTTATTGGGACAGTCAGATTCATTCTACCACCCTAGGAGCATGATCACATAGCAGAATCAAAACTTGGGGTCCAATTCATAAGTTCGAAGTAGAGGCAGAAAGTGATTCACGTCGTGCCGCGACGTTAAATCAAGCACTTGTTGGGAGGCAACCCAGCTTTACTACTTTCTTTTGTTTTTATTATTATTATTATTATTATTATTATTATTATTATTATTATTATTATTATTATTATCATCATTATTATTATTATTATTATATTATTATTATAATTATTATTATTTTTGTAGTGTCAATTTTTTTATTTTCTAGGAGCATGGAAAGCAAAGCTATTGGAAGGATGAAACAACAAACCATTAGTTGGAACTAAGTGCGAGGTACCCGCACGAAGGACCATGCCTAGGAGAAGTCTAAGTACCCCATAAGATGCTAGTGCTTCAGTCTTTGGCCTACCAGGGAGTTTCTTTTACCCTCTTGTTTGTATGGGTGTGCATTGGGGACAATGCACAATTTTAAGTGTGGGATGAAGAGATTTTCTTGGTGACTTTCTATGCTATTTTAGTTGTGTTAATTTAACGGAATAAATTATTTTTTTACGAAAATAGAAAAGATTAGAATTTTCCCGACGATGGATCTATTAGACAATTTTCTCGAGGGAAGTAAGTCTAAAGAAAATACCAAGAAAATTCTCTGCTCTAGGTAGTGTAGTAACTCCCCCTTGGTTTTTCTTTGGGCTGCGGTTTTTTTCCAAGGGTTTTGCTTGAACGGGTGTAGTTAGTTTTTGTTTATTGTGTTTTTAGTTGGTACTTATGGGCTATGAGCTGAGATAGGAAGAGAATTCCTTAACGTTGTTACACCTGAACACATTAGACACTAGCGTGTGACGCTTAGTCTCAATTGTTGATTCTTGTTAGAGTGCCTTAAATTGTATGTTTGTAACTGACTTGAGTACTCAAAGGAGAGTGTTTTGATAAGTCAATATGGAGTGAGTCATGTGCCATGTGTGTGTGAGTTGTATTGTATTATATGCTCTGCATTTGATGCCTAGAACTTGCCTTGTGTGTTTGCAAAGCGAAATAGTAGCTTTATTCAGTCTTACAAGTGATATATGTATTTCTTTGTTAAGCCAGATATATAAAGTATACCCACCTAAATGTGATATATCGTAGTCAACCCCATTGAGCCTATAAGCCTGTTCTTTGGCAACCACATTACAAGCCTTACCCAATTGTTTGAATGGACCATTTATTTGAACCTCTTAACCTCCCATGAGCACTTGAGTTGTTATGAAATATGTAAAAGTTAAAGTGTGGAGTGGCTGGTTTGGCTTTTGAGTGGAACCAACGAAATAGGGAGAAAGGTGCAGTGTTTTAAAAAGAAAAAAAATGATAAGCGCCAATTAAATGAAAAAAGAAAAGAAAAAGAGAAAAGAATAAATAAATGAAGTCCTTGATAAGTGGTGACTTGATACAACTGTACCTAAGGCAGTTTGGGGTATTATAAATAGAAGTGTGGTAGAATGTCTGGTCTGACATAGTACGGTGCTGAAAGTGAAAGTAATTGTATTAAAGTGCTTTGGGAGGTTAGTCACCATATCCAAATATATCTTACCTGTCCCTTAGCCTACATTACAACCAAATGAAGTCCTAATTGATCTTAGACTGAAGGAGATCGATTAGTAGAGTAGTACACTACAGACAAGCCTATGGTGCATCTTTGTGGCATATGAATGTTCTTTCTAAGAGTGAGTGAATTTTGTCTATCTGAGTTCATAATTGTTCTTAATGTTATTACTTGCGGAACTACTCTCTTGTGTGATGTGAGGGCACTTGATTCATGAAGGAAATGTAAGTCTTGATATCTGTATGGAGTAAGTTGAGTAAGTATGAATATTGCACGGCACGTGAGAGTCAACTCTTGAGGCAAATATGTTACACTACTAGGAGCAACTTTTTTGATATGTTCTTGGTGTGACACGTTAGGAGAGTGCTTAGTGAAGGAACCTCTGTAGAGTATGGTGGATTGCTCAGGGACAAGCAATGATTTAAGTGTGGGGTGCTAATAATATGATAGATTCATGTAGTTTATCAATCATTTACGCCCTAACTTTACTATGCTTCACCGTTCTAGGAAGGTTAAATGACGAAAAAATGGCTCTAATTGTGAATTTTATGTTTTGCAGAAGCAAGTCGTGATTATGAGGACATATTCCAATGTTTGGGAGTGAAATTAAAGAAATTAAAGCCCCTCGAAGTTGAGTGCGTGTGAAAGAAGAAAGAAAAAAAGAGATAAATAGCTGATCCACTCTAGCGTGGCCAAGCGCGGCCACGCTAGAGCAGAAGAATCCGGGCAGTGCTGAAGTCGATTAGCGCGGCCCAAGTGCGGTCTTAGCACGGCCACGCTAGTCCAGGAAGCAGCGACAACGTAAAACGCAATTAGCGCGGCCCATGCGCGATTCGAGCGCTGCCGTGCTAGTCACCCCGAAACGCGGTAATTTTAGGGGTAAACTTGAAAGTTTGGAGGCAATCCCACTTAACCTATAAGAGGTCCAGCTCGCCCAAAAATAGGATATCAAGGTTTTTATAATTTTTTTCAAGGAAAGAAGAGGCAAGAGGCAAGGAGGAAAATTCGGCATCGAGTTCTACCTTTATTCCTTTTGTTTTTCTCATTCATGATGAATTTGATGTTGTTATTATGAAAACAATTATGAGTAGCTAAATTATTTAGTCTAGGTTTTAATGGAACCTGTTGAAGGATGAACTTCTTGTTGTGTTAATATAGTTTTCCCAGTTTAATCTCTATTTGTTCAACTACGTTTCTGTTGTAGTTAATTGATAGGATCCTCAATTAGCTGTGCCTATTTAGTATGTATTACTCGGTATAGAGTGCATATTTAGGTAGTTGTTGAACAACACCACTTCCAAAGTATATGAGGAATCAATAACCGAGGGTTTAAGGGTGGGATTAGGGATAACAAAACCTTGGGTGCGGTCTAAGTGAGCTGTAATAAAAGCCAGCTAGCGTAACTCAGGAGAGTGCGTCTAGTAAATTATCATAATTACTCGGGAGAGATTTACGGTAGTAATAGGGCTCATGATCGATAGATAAGATTAGGCAAATCTATATGACACATAACAGGAAAGGATTCCGACAATTGGGGAAATCATAACTCTAGACCTCCTTAATCTTTTCTCCAACCCGTAGTATCTTTAGTGTTAATTTACTATTTTAATTTGTTAGTTAGTTAGTTAAACACAAGAATCTTAATATCTATAAGTTAGGAATTGTTCAAGCTTGTATTCTTGGTGATAGTGAACAACTGTAGCTAAGCCCTAGTTCTATGTGGGATTCGACTCTCCGGACTTGTAAACCAGATTATATTTGCAACGATCGCTTTGTTCTTTTTATAAGGCATAGTTGGTCGTGATCAAATTTTGGCACCGTTATCTGGGAACTAACGGTGTAGCTGTAGGTGTACATATTTCTAGGTTGCAAGTTTGAATTTTATTTTTGTTTTCGTGTCTTTGATTATTTATTTATTTTTAATTTTTTTGATCTGAGAGACATGGCATCTTGGAATTTTGAGTGTTTTGATTTTGGTAATTCTACTTTTGATCCTGGTTATGCATATTGTGGAGGAAACCACCCAGGGCAAAACTATCAAAATATTCCCGAGAGCGATTTATGTGCACCAACTCAATCTTATGTGTGTGATATGTGTGGTGGTCAAGATGGTCACTTCCATAGTTGTGCTTATATTTCATATCTTTCCCTAACCCCTTAATTTGATGGTTATTCTTTTTCTTGTGAAGTTAATAGGAACAAAGAACCCAGGGATGATGACCTGAAAAAGATCGAGGATATGCTAAAGTTCCTTATGGAACAAAATGATGAGATACAACTGCGGGTACAGAGGCAAGATGCAACTATTTACAACTTGGAGGCTCAAGTGAGTCAACTAGTTGAAGCTTTTAATGCTCAATATGCCAATATTATGGATAGTAGCCAGTAGCAGTGTGCATTAGAGATGGAAATTGAGGTTCCAATGGAGGGATCCAAAGTAGAACCCCAACACTCTAACCAGCTAAATTTTGAGGATGCCGATGTCGTAGAAGAGATACTAGAGTCAACCAAGGATATTGAGGATACATATTTAGTTGACTCTAGTGTCATTATTGTTGAGGATGTTGACAATCCCAATGTTTATGTAGTTGAGCGCATTCGTCCATACTCCAAGCATTTTTCCACATTGTGTTTGGATGATGATATGAAAATAGAGTCGTCCCAGCCACTTGAGGAGTCAAGGAGTAAGGAACAAGATGCCTACATTCTGAAATTCTTCGTGCCAGAAAGTCGGGAATACACATCTCATCCAAAGGCCAAGAAGTGCAGAATACTATATTGTTTTATTGTGCCATTCAAATTCGTACTACCACCCTAGGAGCATGATCACATAGAAGAATCAAAACTTGGGGTCCAATTCATAAGTTCGAAGTGGAGGCAGAAAGTGATTCACGTCGTACCGCGACGTTAAATCAAGCACTTGTTGGGAGGCAACCCAGCTTTACTGTTTTCTTTTATTTTTTTTATTATTATTTTTTTATTATATTATTTTTTTAGTGTCGATTTTTTTATTTTCTAGGAGCATGGAAAGCAAAGCTATTGGAAGGATGAAACATCAAACCATTAGTTGGAACTAAGTGCGAGGTATCCGCATGAAGGACCATGTCTGGGAGAAGTCTGAGTACCCCATGAGATGCTAGTGCTTCAGCCTTTGGCCTACCAGGGAGTTTCTTTTACCCTCTTATATGTATGGGTGTGCATTGAGGACAATGCACAATTTTAAGTGTGGTGTGAGGAGAGTGTCTTGGTGACTTTCTATGCTATTTTAATTGTGTTAGTTTAAACGAATAAATTATTTTTTTACAAAAATAGAAAAGATTGGAATTTTCCCGACGATGGATCTATTAGATAATTTTCTTGAGGGAAGTAAGTCTAAAGAAAATACCAAAAAAATTCTCTGCTCTAGGTAGTGAAGTAACTCCCCTTGGTTTTTCTTTGGGCCGCGGTTCTTTTCCAAGGGTTTTGCTTGAACCAGGTGTAGTTAACTTTTGTTTTTTGTGTTTTTAGTTTTTAGTTGGTACTTATGGGCTATGAGCTGAGATAGGAAGAGAATCCCTTAGCGTTGTTACACTTGAACACAATAGACACTAGAATGTGACGATTAGTCTCAGTTGTTGATTCTTGTTAGAGTGCCTTAAATTGTATGTTTGTAACTGACTTGAGTACTCAAATGAGAGTGTTTCGATAATCCAATCTGGAGTGAGTTGTGTGCCATGTGTGTGTGATTTGTATTGTATTCTATGCTCTGCATTTGATGCCTAGAACTTGCCTTGTGTGTTTGCAAAGCGAAATAGTAGCTTTATTCAGTCTTAGAAATGATATATGCATTTCTTTGTTAAGCCAGATATATAAAGTATACCCACCTAAATGTGATATATCGTAGTCAACCCCATTGAGACTATAAGCCTGTTCTTTGGTAACCACATTACAAACCTTACCCAATTGTTTGAATGGCCCATTTATTTGAACCTCTTTACCTCCCATGAGCACTTGAGTTGTTATGAAATATGTAAAAGTTAAAGTGTGGGGTAGCTGGTTTGACTTTTGAGTGGAACCAACGAAATAGGGAGAAAGGTGCAGTGTTTTAAAAAGAAAAAAAAATGATAAGCGCCAATTAAATAAAAAAAAAAGAAAAAGAGAAAAGAATAAATAAGTGAAGTCCTTGATAAGTGGTGACTTGATACAACTGTACCTAAGGCAGTTTGGGGTATTATAAATAGAAGTGTGGTAGAATATCTGGTCTGACATAGTACGGTGCTGAAAGTGAAAGTAATTGTATTAAAGTGCTTAGGGATGTTAGTCACTATATCCAAATATATCATACATGTCCCTTAGCCTACATTACAACCAAATGAAATCCCTCTTAAACTGAATGAACCCGATTAGTAGAGTAGTACACTACGGACAAGCCTATGGTGCATCTTTGTGGCATATGAATGTTCTTTCTGAGAGTGAGTGAATTTTGTCTATCTAAGGTCCTAATTGTTCTTAATGTTATTACTTGTGGAACTAATCTCTTGTGTGATGTGTGGGCACTTGATTCATGAAGGAAAGGTAAGTCTTGATCTCTGTATGGAGTAAGTTGAGTAAGTATGAATATTTCACGGCACGTGAGAGTCAACTCTTGAGGCAAAGATGTTACACTACTAGGAGCAACTTTTGTGATATGTTCTTGGTGTGACACGTTAGGAGGGTGCTTAGTGAAGGAACCTCTGTAGAGTATGGTGGATTGTTCGGGGACAAGCAATGATTTAAGTGTGGGGTGTTGATAATAGGCTAGATTCATGTATTTTATCAATCATTCATGCCCTAGCTTTATTATGCTTCACAATTTTAGGAAGGTTAAATGACGAAAAAATGGCTCTAATTGTGAATTTTATGTTTTGCAGGAGCAAGTCGTGATTATGAGGACATAGGACAGTGTTTGGGAGTAAAATTAAAGCAATAAAAGCCCCTCGGAGTTGAGTGCGTGAGAAAAAAGATAAAAAAGAAGAGATAAATAGCTGATCCACTCTAGCGTGGGCCAAGCGCGACCTTAGCATGGCCACACTAGAGCAGAAGAACCTGGCAGTGTTGAAGTCGATTAGCGCGGCCCAAGTGCGGTCTTAGCGCGGCCACGCTAGTCCAGGAAGCAGCGACAGCGTAAAACGCAATTAGAGCGGCCCATGCGCGATTCGAGCGTGGTCGTGCTAGTCACTCCCAAATGTAGTAATTTTAGGGGTAAACTTGGAAGTTTGGGGGAAATTCCACTTAACCTATAAGAGGTCCAACTCGCCCAAAAAGAGGATATCAAGGTTTTTATAGTTTTGTTCAAGGCAAGAAGAGGCAAGAGGAAAGGAGGAAAATTCGGCATCGAGTTCTACTTTTCTTCCTTTTGTTTTTATCATCATGATGAATTTTGTTGTTGTTATTATGAAAACAATTATGAGTAGCTAAATTATTAAGTCTAAGGTTTTGATGGAACCTGTTGAAGGATGAACTTCTTGTTGTGTTAATATAGTTTGCCCAGTTTAATCTCTATTTGTTCAACTACGTTTCTGTTGTATTTAATTGATATGATCCTCAATTAGCTGTGCCTATTAATATGTATTACTCGAGAGAGAGTGCATATTTAGGTAGTTGTTGAACACCACCACTCCCAAAGTATATGAGGTATCGCTAACCGAGGGTGGTGAGATTAGGGATAACGAAACCTTGGGTGCGATCTAAGTAAGCTATAATAAAAGCCAGCTAGCGTAACTCGGGAGAGTGCGTCTAGTAAATTGTTGTAATTAATCAGGATATATTTACGATAGTAAGAGTGCTCATGATCGATAGATAAGATTAGGCAAATCTATATGACACATAACAGGAAGGGATTCCGACAATTGGGGAAATCATAACTCTAGACCTCCTTAATCTTTTCTCCAACCCGTAGTATCTTTAGTCTTAATTTACTATCTTAATTTTTTAGTTAGTTAGTTAAACACAAGAATCTTAATATCTATAAGTTAGGAATTCTTCAAGCTTGTATTCTTGGTGATAGTGAACAACTGTACCTAAGCCTTAGTTCTTTGGTGTGATTCGACTCCGGACTTGAAATTAGATTATATTTGCAACGACCGCTTTGTTCTTTTTATAAGGCATAGTTGGGCGTGATCAAACACGAAGGGTGATGCCGTGCCATTTTATATTCATTATCATGTGAGGAAGAGTGTAAAGCACGAAGGGTTATGCCGTGCCATTTTATATTCATTATCATGTGAGCAAGAGTGTAAAGCACGAAGGGTATGCCGTGCCATTTCATATACATTTTCATGTGAGGGAAGAGTGTAAATCACGAAGGGTGATATCGGGCCATATCATGTGAGATTAAAAGCACAAAGGGTGATGTCGGGCCATTTCATTTATATTGTTATGCTTTTAATATTGTGAGGTCATGGCACAAAGGGTGCTTCCGTGCAGGTGAGGATGAGGGACATGAATTATGATATGATATATGTTTTCCGTGTATACATTTCCGCCTTTACCTTGAGTTATTATTGTCGAAATTATATATTTTGTGTGATATGTTGTTATTGTCCCGTACTTGACCTCTATCTCAATTGTTGTTGTGTTGTCCATGTCTTTTACTTGCTTAACATGCCATGCCTATTTCCGGCTTTTAAAATTATACTCATGTCATACCTATTCCGTCACACTCTAGTTTAAGCATTCCGTCATGCTAGTCATTCACGCCCTTACTTGTTAACTTGTAAAGATCATGTGTTTCCTTCTTATTTTTCATGTTTGTACTTAGGCCTCCAATATGTTAGTTAATTGACGTTGATATCCCTTACTTTCCAATTTTTGTTATTACTCACGTGCTTTCCGTTTAGTTCTTTACCGTTGCCCACATGTATATCCTTGTCCATTGTTGCTACTCGCGTATTTCCTACTTTGTAATTCCTGTTATTGTGTTTCTGTTATATGGTTGGTTCTGTTATACGTACATTTGGAAGAATGAGTTGAACGCACGAAGGATGTTGTCGTGCTAATTGATTTGTTACATATTGTGAGGATGAGATAGAAGCACGATAGGTGTTACCGTTCCATGTGACTTGATATCTTGGATACACTTCTTATACAAGGAAAGATTGTAAATCTTCTGCTGTAATTCCTGCAGGTAATTGTTGACTGTCTCACAGAGTTGTATACAGTACTCTTATCTATTATGTTTTGAACTGCCTATACTGTTAATCTAACGTTCATGCTATAACAAATAGCATATTTCAACTAAAGCCTCGCCACTACTTCGACGAGGTTAGACAAAATACTTACCAGTAAATGGGGTCAGTTGTATTGATACTGCACTTCTGCACTTTGCGTGCAGATTTTTGGAGCAGAGCTGCTGGTGACGTCGGATGCTGATTCGGAAGATGTTCGTGCGTTTGGATATAGCTGCCACTTGTCCATGGTAGCTTGGGTTATTGCTAATGTGTTTATGTAACCTTCAAGAAGAACGTGTATTTATTTGTATCAGCCTTGAAATTCCAAATCTTAGAAGCTCGTGATTCGTACTACCAGGTCTTGGGTCAATTTGTAAATGTCCAGCTAATTCTTTACTATTTTTCTTTAATCTCTTTTGATTTGTATTTTCGATTAGTTAGCTTACCTAGCGGATCGTCTTAGGTGTCATCACGACTAATGGTTTTTGGATCGTGACACGTAGCTACTTGTATGCCATTGTCTGGGTAGTTTAGGACTCGTATCATGTTATATTTGAAAGGTCGTGCCCTTGTTTGCCAAAGTAATTACGTGAATCATGTTAGAGATTTTCAAAAAGGATTATATGAGAATTGACCCAAGTACTTGACGGGTTGTATGAAATACTTGACTATAAATGGGAAATTTGTGTGTTCTTGAAAATGAGTTATTAATTGTGGATCGGGCCGAACGCCTTGGCAGTAAATAGATTGGATCGGGTCAAACGCCTCGGCGGTAAATATATGCATCTATGGTTCGCGCCATTCGACCCTATGGCAGTGCACAGTTTAATATTATATTGGATTGGGCCGTACGACCTGGGCATGATATGCGCATGTTATTTACTTGAAGTTTTTCCGTGATTTATATTGCTTAATTGCTTTGAAATGTAAGTTGTCACATGGAAAGACGGGAACTGACATGACCCTTATGGAAGATTTTCTTACTCTCCTTGACCTTAAAATTTCATTGTCATTCATGCTATACATGATTAACATAACACTTAAATTATATCATTATTGGCCCTAGTGAGTTTCAAGTCTACCCCTCGTCACTAGTTCTTTAAGGTTGGACGGAATACTTACTGAGTACACATTGTTTTTGTACTCATACTACACTTGATGTGCATTTTTGTCGCACATGCACATGTATGTCTAGTAGCCTAGTTTGGTGCAGCGGCATGGTGGATACAGAGACTTACGTGAGCTACACCTCTCGAGACAACCGCAGCCAGCAAAGTCTCCTTCAGAGTATTGTATTGTATTGTATTTTCTCTACTGTCCAATTGTATTCCGGACGGTTATTGTATTATATTTTATTTCCTAGAAATTGCTCATGCACTTGTGACACCGGGTTTTGGGATGTATATGGGATTAGTTAGTATTGAAAAGTGGTTAAAGACATTATTATTTACTCGGTGAAGTTCATTATTTATTGCTGAATGTAAGGAAAAGAAATAATTTCAAAACTATTAAAATGATAATTTAATTAACTATTTATTGTTGGCTTGCCTGACAGTGGTGTCCGACGCCGTCACGACCTTTAATGGATTTTGGGTCGTGACAGATATTTCCTAATAGTACATCTAAAGCTGAAACTCCTTTCTCTCTTGTTCATATGGATCTTTGGGGACCTTATAAGACTCCTACTTTTGATAAGAAGTATTATTTTCTAACTGTTGTTGATGATTTTAGTATAATGTCTGGATCTATCTGCTACAACTTAAGTCTGAAACTATAGTTGCCATTAAGAATTTTTTGCTGATGGTAAAGAACCAATTTGGAAAGATGGTAAAAATTGTGAGATCAGACAATGACACAGAGCTTTTTAACTCTCAGTGCAAGGATCTACTGCAGAGTTTGGGAATTCTGCATCAGAGTAGGTGTGTTACACTCCACAGCAGAATGGTGTTGTGGAGAGAAAACACAGACATATTCTAGATGTGGCAAGGGCCATAAGGTTTCAGTTAAAAATGCCTATTATGTACTGGGGCATGTGTGTTGTCGCGCCCCCTCTTTCCTCATGGAGATCGGGTTTATGACATTCAGTTGAGACAACTCTTTCCTTTTGGGAAAGGGGTTTGTGTCTTTGAGATTCGCCACCTAACAATTTTTAAAGGTGCATTAGGACACCAAAATGGTTCATTTACAACTACGTTGTTAACCAGAGATAAGGTAAGGGCTTGAAATTATCCTAAGGGGAAGGTGTTACGCACCCCTCAGGATCCACAAGTGTGGTTCCCGGCCAAACAACTTTTTGTGAATTTGTACGACTTAGAAAACAAACAAATAAAGGCTCAAATAAGTGGGGATTTAAGTCTTAAGCATGCAGATGTTTGAAAATAGTAAAGAAGGTTAGATTTTGAAAGGATTACGATCTAAACATATAAAGGGTATCCTAGGTTTATAGTAATATGGATCACATCAATGCAATACTCGGTATGGCACACCTCGAGAGGGGCTACACGTGGTATTAGCGCACCGGTCATCATATCCATATTCTACCCTTTCCCACCTCGTGAAAGTAACTAAATCGAGTGTTGGTCTCGACCTCTATTGCATGTTGTCACCCGTCCCTTCCTATCAGTCCCGGAGGAATTTAGGACTTCTATCCTATAAGGGAGGTGCTAGGCAGACCCTCAGGTTTAAAGGTAAAAATACTAATGCGAGACATAGAGAAACAAATAGGACTGCATATAGGGGATAACACATAAAACAGGAAAGGGGCTCAAATACCTCGACAAATAATGCAAGTAATCAGCACGACTCAAACACAATTAAGGGTCCGGTTGCACTTCCTAAGCATGATATCTAAATGACAATATCAGGATCAGATTTGTTGTATAACCCAGAAAGGCCTAATCAGTTTGCCTACTTATTTTAAAATCTATTGGGGATTAAGCAGTACACACAAAAGAAGCAGATTCCCAATTTTAAGCAATTTAATCACCTAAGGCTTGCCTAGGTGTGAGACAGAATACCAGTTACCATAATTACTTTAGAGAAGGACTGTTTGGAATTGTATTACCTAAGCATGTTGTTCTAAGTGTTCAGAGCTCAGAATTATTACCAGTTGATTGCGAGAATTGAGTGAAGTTGTTTTATTACTTTTCATGCATCAGTAGGTGTATTTAAGCGAGTAAGATGCAATCCTAAGGACATGGTATCTAGTGCGTAGATATGCAGAATGATGCAGAATCAGAAGCCTAAACATGAAGGAGATGTAAACATGACAGGTCTATTAGTGTTATTTATCCTAAACAGGATCTCTAAGTGTACATGGCAGAGTAGAGCATGATTGTAAAGTACTGGTTATTAGCACATTTTAGCACAGGACTTTCGAAATGAGATGCCAATAGATGTTGAAAACAATAAGTGTAAGACCTAGGGAACATGGTCTCTAATGCATGATCTTGAACATATGAGTCCTAAGCGTGGTTTTTATTGCACAAATAGGGAATAAAACCTAATAGCATGGCTTCTACACTCTAATAGCTATAACATGCATATTTACCCCTCCCTTTTCACTATCCATCCTCAAAGAGTTGCTTACAACAATTATAACAGGCCATTTGTATGAATTACATAATTGAATAATGAAAAAGAAGAAGTTATACTATAGGGAGCCTACTGATAGGCCCAGAATCTCCAGAATGCCTCATTGCCATTCTATTCACAGCCTTTCACATGATTCAGGTGTGTCAGGGTTCCCTAAGGATCTCAAGGGATCCCGGGCAGTGCTCACACCCAGAGTCATAACCAAATTTGAGTAAGTGTAGTGTGGAAGGGCCAGCCTTAGTGTGTCAGAGTTCACATAGAGCTCATAGGGTCCCAAAGCAGTCACACACTAAAGGGGCAGAACCTAGACTTCTAAGAGTATGTGAGAGTGCTTGATATAGTCTTAAAAATAATTGAGTTGAGAAAAACAGTTTGAAAATGATACATCTAGAATCAGTTCTTGAAAGAAAAACAATAGAAGAGTTTAACTCTTATTTGAAAAAAGTTTCTAAGGAAGGTGAGTAGGGCAATCTCAGAATCAGAATAGCATACATAGTTCAGGAAAGCAAGCACAAACATGGGAAAGGTGTTTGGGGACAAGTAATTCACATGTAAGAGCATATTTGCACATAGGTAGCCATCAGAGAAAGCATTTCAGGTCTTAAAAAGTCATTGCACATTCTATCACAAAATGTTCATGCCAGGAGCTTAACAACATTAGATCGAGGGATGCTAAACAGGTTCATGCATTAGGTTCATGGAAGGGGTTCAGGATTACTTAGTAGCTAGGGGGTCATTCACACATGCTGATAATGTACTGGGGTTAGGGAGTAAGGCAGAATTGTAACAAACAAATAGGAGGAGCAGTAGACATGATGAAATAAAGGGGAAGGGAAATCACATAGACAGAATAGATATGCTAGTTATAAGGTAAATAGTATAACCACAAAAGGAATAAGAGAAAGTGCAATACGAACATAAACATGTTGTTTTGGATGCTGTGAATCAAATAGAAGACATACCAATCAAGATTGAGAGAATAAAACAGTAGTGTGCAGAGAAGTAGAGCAATAGGACAGTAGTGTGAAGAGCAAGAGAGAAGTAGAGCAAGTAGAGCAGTAGAGCAGTAATAAGTTACTCAGTCTTGGCTTTCAGCCGACTGAGTAGCCAGTAGTCAATAAGAGAGAGTGTGTAGGAAAGTAAGAGAGAGAGAGCAATGAGTATGCTTGTGTCTGTGTGTGTTAAAGAAAGAATGAAGTATTTATAGCTTTTCAAAACGAGTGGAAAATAAGGTAATAAGTACTGATTAATCAATCAATGGAAATCATACTCAATTAGAATCAATCATAGACCCAGACTCCCTTTAATTAGGGAGTCCTAATTCAAACGGTCATACTTGGTGTTACATAAGGAAAGAACCAGTCATGAGATAATTATTACTATAATAAGAGTAGTAAGGCATGTAGCAAGCAATTAAGTCTAGGTTCATAACACATAATTAGGGAGAGTATATGTCAAACAATCAACAGCATATTCGTGCACATAAATAGGGTATAGTACAATTTAGTTCTGAAAATTAGTCACAAGAATCACAGATAGGATTGAAAATCACAGGGACTCAATGCTAACTAAGGAAAGTATCACACAAACAAGGAAACAATTCAAAAATCAGTACAGAATTCTAAGGAACATACACAATCATAGATTCAAGGAAAATATCACATCTTTACGAACAAATGCACAGAATCAGTAGAGAGTATTAGGTAAACAATCATTAAACGAATAATCGGACTTACTAAAAAATAAATAGCACAAAAATCAGAGAAACCATAAGCAAGTAATTGGAGGAATAGTAGAGATTCAGAAACCCTAAACACAAATTAGATCAAGAAGCATTGAACACATAGGACATTCATGAAAGTCCAGAAGGTTCACGAGAAACATACAAATTAACCAAACATAGCAAACAAGACGAACTCAAAACCCTAAAAATTGGGGTTTTAACAGAATAACTAGGGTAAAAGAGAAGACTTAAACGAACGTTTAAAATCGTACTGAGAACCATAGGTTAGTACTAAAAATCAGAAGAGAAATCGTTTTGAGAGGGGTTTAAAACCCTAGTTTTTAAAGATGAAGAATTCGTTCATAAAACATGAGATTTTTGGAAGAAAACATGTGAAAACCTTAAATTACACATAGATATATTACAGATCTAGAAAGATCGGAAGATCTTAAAGCTAGGGTTTCCAGAGAAAACCCAAAGAAGGGGAAGAAAGCTTAAAATATCACCGGCCTTTGGCCGAAAAATGTAGAGATCTTACTCGAACGACCATAGGTGGCCGGAAAAGATGGCATGAGATCGGAGATGGGAGCGTGTTGCCTCAGGATCGCTTGAAAACCTTCATCAGTGACACAGACATGAAAGGCGGAGCCGTAGAGTCGAGGAGGGGTGATAACCCAATAGTTTCCGGCAAGGGAGGTGGCCGGAGAAGGAGAGACAGAGCTCAAAGGGGGGAAGGTTCTAGAGAGAGTCTTAGAGAGGGAGATAGAGAGACGGGTGAGAAAATGAAACGGGGGAAATGAAAGAGGGGGGGGGGTAGTCTTAGGTGTTAATTAAGGTAGGTTTTAATCTGGGCCGTTGATTTGAATTACCCAACAACTCAGATTAAAAGGGGATTGGGCGGGGTGAGATTTGAAGATTGGGCTGGGGGTCTGTTGGGTTAGAGATTAGGCTAATTTTAGGCTATAATTGAAATAAAAGGGGATAGTTGTTAAGTACCTAATTAAATTAAATAAAACAATTTATAAAATAGCTAATAATTGTATAAAATGAAATTGATGCTTAGAAAATAAATTAAAATGACTGATTAGCATTTAAAAAATACAAAATGACTAATTACTGGATAAAAATAGTATAAAACATATGATTGGGCTATAATTGCAAAGTTATTGCAATCATAGCCAAAGAGTGCCAATTTGGCTAATTGTGAAATAATTTGGTCTTAGTAGGACCCAAAATAATAAATTAAATCAAGAAATACTTTTGAAATTGTTTGTAATGCAATTTTGTAATTAATTATTAGAAATAAAATACTGGATAAATTAAAATAAATTAATAGAAATATGGGAAAATTATAAAAAAAATACCAATTGCTATGAAAGCATGTTTTTGAAGGTATATATGTAATTTTAAAATATTATGAGGAAAATTGAGTATCAACATGTGTTACAACTGTTGTATACTTGATAAACATGCTACCTTCAACAACACTTCAAGGAAAGAGTCCATATCGAGTAATGCATACCAAACCACCATCACTAACACATCTAAGAGTTATATGATGTTTATGATATGCAACAGTCATTCCAAAAAGGGATAAATTTGCAGAAAGAGCAAAGGCAATTATGCTCATGAGATATTCTGAGAGGCAAAAGGGATATATCCTGATGGAACAAGCTACAAAGAAATTCTTTGTGAGTAGAGATTTGGTCTTCAAGGAATCAGAGTTCCCTTTTGCTCAAGATATTGTTGAATCTGATTCAGAGGGTCATAGTTTCTGGGAACAACCTGACTATGATGTTTCTACCTTAGAGGTTAATCATACCAATGACGAACAAGATCAGAATACAGGTGCACAGGAAATAGCCTCAGAAGAAGAGAATGTGATGTATCAAACAACTTTTTCAACAACAAATCCCATGACCACTATAACTGAGTCACCATCTGAGAGCATGCAAGCAGAAGGACCTCAGCCTCCTATAAAAAAGTCAACTAGTGATTCTAGAGAGACCATATGGATGAAGGACTACATAGCACATGGGAAGTTAAGCAGCAAATATCCTAAACCCAATTGTCTGTCCTATGAAAGAACTACTCATACATATCAATCTTACCTAGCAAACTTTTTAAGTCTGGTAGAACCTCAGAGCTTTAGGCAGGCTGTGAAGGATGCAAGATGGGTAAAAGCTATGAAACAAGAGGTCAAAGAACTAGAATACAACAGAACATGGGAAGTAGTTGACTTACCACAAGGTAAACTTACTATAGGGTCCAAATGCGTGTATAAAATTAAGTATAAATCTAATGGTGAGGTTGAAAGGTTCAAGGATGGAATTGTTGCAAAGGGATATAATCAACAAGAAGGACTTGATTACCATGATACATTTTCACCAGTAGTGAAAATGGTCACAGTCAAATCAGTAAGAGCCTTGCTAGTTTCCAAGGGTTGGAACTTATATCAAATGGATATTTACAATGCCTTTTTACAAGGTGATCTTTGTGAAGAAGTGTATATGGATATGTCTAAAGAATTCAGAAGACGATGAGATAAAAAGGTATGCAAGCTAATCAAGTCCTTATACGGGCTTAAACAAGCTTCAAGACAATGGAATATCAAACTATTTGATGCCTTTTGATTTTTGTTTTTTCCTAGTATTTGTCTCACTTTGCGGCCAAGGAGGCTGCCCTCTTTTAAGTGCTGAAGATACCTACCAGAGTGGTGGCATCACGTGGAAGGCCGGAATGGATTTATTGGTCCGAAATTGGTGTTCGCAAAGGCAGGTGGAAGTTGGAAGCAAGAACCTCAGTCTCCGCGACCTCGAGTGCGCACCTAGTCGGATTTCCAGGTGCTATTCATGGGAGTTGGTACCTCACACTTTCCTATTTCTCTTCTTTGTGTTAGTTAAATTGTTGTTGTTTTAGTTCGCATTAGTTAATCATATTATTAGCGTGCCTGTAGAAACTCTCCTTGTTTTCTTCTAGTTTGGTCCGTTACTTCTTTGTTAGCAATTTCCCCTTAGTCTGTTGTAGGTGTAGTGGCTATGGTTTAGGATGGTAGAATAAGGTCCTCCTCTGGGTGGGTGGGGGATGGGAGAAAAGGATAACAATCGCATTGGGAATGTCATGGGGGAGGAAGATAGAAAGGTAACCTATAACACCGGGGAATTACTCTTTTTCTCCCGCCTCAGCTTCGCGGATGGAATGAGGGCACATGCAGCTGGAAAAGTCGTGTTTGATCATCACGTACATGCTGCATTACAGCTTCATTCATGCGCCAGTCAATTAGGGTCAGGGCGTGAGACGGGAGGCAAGGGGGGTAAAGGGAACACGGGAGCCTATAGGTTGAGAATTGGGTCTTGGAACATAGGCACATTGACGGGTAAGTCTATAGAGTTAACAAAAATTCTCCAGAAGAGGAAGGTCAGTATAGCTTGTGTCCAGGAGACTAGATTGCAAGGAATGCAGATGGGTATAAGTTGTGGTATTCTGGAGTCATAAAGGGTAAGAATGGAGTGAGTATCTTGGTTGATAGGTAACTTAGAGAGTCTGTGGTAGAGGTTAGGTGGGTAAATGATAGATTAATGTCTATTAAGTTAGTGGTTGGAGGGTGCATCTTTATTATCGTTAGCGCGTATGCACCGGAAACGGGTCTTGGATGAGGAGGTTAAAAGGAATTTCTAGGAGGATTGGATGAGATAGTGCATAGTATTCCGCCTACAGAGAGATTATTTATCGGAGGGGATTTCAATGGTCATATTGGGTCGACTGTTGGTATCTATGGTGAGGTGCATGGCGGCTTCGGCTTTGGGGATAGGAACGAAGGAGGTACTTCACTGTTGACTTTCGCTAAGGTATTTGAGCTGGTGATTGCGAACTCTATCTTCCCAAAGAGGGAGGAGCATTAGGTCACTTACCAATGTGAGGTTGCGAAGACTTAGATTGATTATCTCTTTCTCAGGAGGTGTGATAGAGGGTTGTGCAAGGATTGCAAGGTTATCGGGGTGAGTCACCCGATATGCATCATAGGCTTTTGGTGATGGACGTTGGTATCATGATTAAGAGGAAGAAGAGGTATGTACGAGCACAGCCGAGGATTAGGTGGGGATCCTTGACTATAGATAAAGCTCAGGAGTTGGAGGGGAGGTTTTCGGTTATGGGAGCCTGGAAGAGTGGCGGGGAGGCGAGCGTTATGTGGACGACGATGGAAAACTGTATAAGGGAGGCGACGAGAGAGGTGTTAGGGGTCTCGAAGGGTTTCTCTGGCGGGAAAAAAGGGGACTGGTGGTGGTCCAAGGTAAAGTGGAAGTGAAGAAGGCGGCGTACCTAAAGTTAGTAGGTAGAACAGGAGAAGAGGACTGGAGAGCGAACATGGAGAGAGGTATAAGGTAGCTAGGAAGGAGGCAAAGTTGGCGGTCATGGAGGCTAAGACTGCAGCGTTTGGTCATCTATACGAGGAACTGGAACAAAGGCGGGAAAAAGAAGTTATTCCGGCTGGCCAAGGCGAGAGAGAGGAAGGCTCGGGATCTGGACCAAGTGAGGTGCATCAAAGACAAGGATGGTAGAGTTTTGATAGGAGAGGCTCAGATTAAGCAGAGATGGAAAACACACTTCCATAAACTTTTGAATGAAGAGGGGGACCGAGATATTACACTAGGTGAGTTGGGGCATTCCGGGGGTCACCGAGACTTTAGTTACTTTAGTCTCATTAAGGTTGAGGAGGTAGTGGGGGCTATGCGTAAGATAAGTAGGAGCAGAGCTACCGGGCCAGACAAAATTTCGGTAGAGTTCTGGAAGTATGTAGGTAGAGCAAGCTTGGAGTGGCTAACGGGGCTATTTAATGTTATTTTCAGGACGAAGAGGATGCTGGATGAGTGGAGGTGTAGTACAGTGGTACCATTGTACAAGAAAAAAGGTGATATCCAGAGTTACAACAACTATAGGGGTATCAAGTTACTAAGCCATACTATGAAGGTGTGGGAGAGGGTGGTGGAAGTGAGGGTGAGGAAGACGATGTCTATATTCGACAACCAGTTCAGGCTCATGCCTAGTCGTTTGACTACGAAAGCGATCCCCCTTATTAGGAGGTTGGTGGAACAGTACAGGGATAGAAAGAAGGATCTGCACATGGTGTTTATTGACCTGGAGAAAGAGTATGACAAGATCCCTAGAGAGGTTCTCTGGAGATACCTGGAGGCAAAAGGTATGTCGGTTGCCTACGTTAGGGCGATTAAAGAACATGTATGATGGAGCTAAGACTCAGGTTAGGACTGTGGGAGGCGACTTGGAGAACTTCCTGGTTGTTATGGATTTATACCAAGGATCTGCGCTCAGCCCGTTCTTAGGTGCTAAAGTTCCGTGTTTAGGTGCTAAACTTTAAAAATAATTAAAATGCACTGGTTTTTGTAGAATCAATTGTTTGACTGGTGTCAATTGGACTGGGGCTTACATATTGGCTCCAGAAGTTGTGAGATGAATTGATATAACCCTTTACCAAAGTGGTTTAACTCACAAAAGTATGCATACAAGGTGTTTGATGAATTGGCTAAAAGAGTGAATATGTACTTAATTGAAGTGAGTGAGTTCCTATTAGACTTGAAAGTCATACCCTACATTAAGGATTTTAGTATGAGTATGTTTAAAAGATTTAGACTTGAAAGTCACAAGAAGAAGTTTTAGAAAGAAAAGATTTTTGGGAGTATCCTTTATTCTGAGAAGGGGTCATCGTCCAGGCCGAGGGTCCTGACCAAGGCGTTGACTTCTTGAAACTACTTGTGCCAAAGTAGGAGCACACGAGCCGAGGGTCTCGTTGCTGAGAATTTACTTAGCCAGACTAAGGTATGATACATGAGTGCTGAGAACCATGAAGCTCGTGGCACCTCGTGGATTCGGCCTATTCGATCAGGTTGGGATCGAACCCGTGCCGATCACACGGTGACTAAGACATAAATAGGTTAGGATAGTTGGAACTCCCAAAGTATAAAGTGAAGTTATTTTTTATTTTCTTAAGAAAAAAAAAGGAATTTCCTTTAGAATATTCATAAACTGCTATGATGCCATTATTTTAGAATTGTTTTTATAAACTTTATGTTTTAGATGCATTTAGAATCTTTGCTCATAATGTATATGTTATTAAATTTTGGTCCCATTTCGTTGAGACTCATTGAGTACAATGAATGGTACCAACGTTCTCTTTTGGGAACCTATATTGGTCTGCGGTACAACGTAGGAACCGGTTTTGCAGGCGAGCATGCTACGGGTTAGGACTTCCCTCACTTCCAGTGCTATTGGTGAGCTTCGCTTTTGTTCGTGGAGTATTCCTTAGAGTCATCTTTATTTAGCTATTTCTTTGTTTACTTAGAGAACTGTCCAGGAAATCTCATGTCCTGAGCTGTGCGTCAGTTTATCAGCAGAGGCTTCATAGACACAGTCAATCGTTTAAGATTCAGATGTTTTTGATAATAACTTAGCAGTATTTCAATATTTACTACGAATAAAGTTTTGGAGTTGATTTACTTTAAATATTTAAATTAATTAAAAGTATTGGTTAAAGAAATGCCTTGTGACATATAAAGTTTGAAGTTATACTAGATTTGATCAGCGCAGATGATTCGCTCGATCATGTTCAATGATCGGGTGCCGGTCACGGCTTGTTCAGAAATTGGGCCGTGACATAATCTTTGAATTATATGTAATAAATGAGGACATATAAATTTTTTGGTGTATTACTTTCCTAGTGTTGTAGTGATGAAGACAATGTTTGTTTCTCTTCAAATATTTTCCTATTTAGGTTTATTTTTTTACTAAGAAACTTTTATTAATTTATTAATTATTATAACTTATGATTATATGCTTATCATAAAATAAATTATATTTATCATAAAAATTATCTTATCTAAACACAGTTGTATTTAGAATAGAATGACAAATAGAATATTTTGTATTTGAATCGATCTGGAATCTAAAATTATGAAGCAATTACGCCCTTATAAGTTTAAACAGTTTTAAGGTTATTTAAGTCATTTAACATAAAAAGAGCTTATCATCATTTTTTTTATCAAATACTGCAGCAACTTATTATCAATTTAAGTACTTGTATCCAAACACATAACTGCTTATTTATTAAATCAGTTTCAATACTTAAAAATACTTTTCAACCCCTAATACTTATCAGTTACTTCAAATCAGGTAATCCAAACGGACTCTTAGTTTGTTCGATATTTATCTTCCAAACAATAATCTACTGCAACAATTTATTGCGGCAAATTTTGCACCCAATTGTTTTCAGTTCGACGGGTGGCCTTATCATCTCTATCTTGGAGCCCGCCAATTACATGATAGTTCACTGCGTTGTCAAGAGAGGGGAATCACCGGAGGAAACTATTTTTGGTTAGTTTTAGTAAGGGACTTCTCTAAAGGAGTACATCTATTCATAGCGAAGCGTGGCTGTACAATTTCTTTTTTTTGTAAATTAGTAAGATAATTAAATTTTTGAAAAATGGTGTTTTTCCAGCATGATATACAATGTGGGCCATGGAAATGAGAAACAAGAAGATAAATATGGATTGACACTATGCTATAATTTGCATTTGGTGGATGAATTTTGGTCTTATATTTAATTAGTCAAATAAATTTACTGTACATTGAAATACGCAAAGCAACTTTTCAAATTCTTCAAAAAAATTTATAACAACGAAGAGTCATGTTGGTTGTGTATTGGTTTATTTTGTTTGATCGTTGTTGATACTCAATTTTTATCAAAATAATTTTTTAATTGTATATATGTCTTCAAAATCATGCATTAGCACCAATTAATATTTTTTTATAATTTCTTACATTTTTTATTAATTGGCTCAGTATTTTTTATTTATTTATAAATAATCATAAAATTGCATCACAAATAATTTTAAAAACATGTCTCGATTTAATATTACTATTATGGTCCTATTGAGTCCAAATCATTCCATAAATAGTTAAATTGATACTTTTTTGGCTATAATCGCAATAACTTTTTAATTATAGCCCATGCATATAATTTTCATGTTATTTTTACCGAAAATTAGTCCATTGCATTTTTAAA
>ML313205.1:0-20723 GCA_005239505.1 Nicotiana paniculata
CTGAGGAGGTGAGTTGATAGCCTTGACATGACCCCGGACCTTTCCCACAACTATCCCAAGACGACCCACCTGAGTTGAGGCCAAGTAGTTGTGAGTGGCACCTGTATCTATCATAGCCCAAATGGTTTCGCCATTTACCCTCAGTTCAACGAACATCAAGGTCCTCTTTTGCTTAGGAGGAGTCCATTTATTCGTATTCTTGACAATTGGGCGGGGGTCCTTCTTCTTGCGGATACCAGCACTGGTTCCCGCTAATGCCTCCGAAACAGAACCAACAATTGCATTGAAGGCACTGGCTGCTTCGGTCTGTTCAACATCATCTGCTTCATCATCCGTCCCCTCATCATAAGCTTGATGGGCGTTCATCTGTGCATGTGGACATTCATTATTCCAATGCGGTTTGCCAATGACGGCACCCTAGGGGGGCTTTCTCCCTCGGTCATTTTTGTTTGATGCAGCACGGTTGCTGCCTGAGGAGGGAGCCTTAGGTTTGCCTGCACTTCGGTCTCCCCCACTTCTGTTGGGTCCACCATTGTTAGATTGGCCCCCTTTGTAACCTGCTCGGATAGGCGGCGGTGGCCTATCCTTCCGACTTTCCATTTGATAGTCCTCAAAGCATTCTGCTGCTTGGATTGCCTTGGGTAGGGTATCCACCCTCTGTCTTTGCATCTCCATGCGGGCATAAGGTTTCAACTTGGTCTGGCGGAGCTCCCGTAGTTTCCTCCTTGCATTGTACTCAACATTTTCGGGGAAGAACTGTAGGCGTATGGCTGCCTTCAGTTCCTCCCATGTCTCCAGAGCATCTTCACCGACCCTGATGGCTTCGTACTTTACTCGCCACTAGAGCTTAGCATCACCCTGAAGATACATGGCAGCAGTTGCGACCTTCTTGGCTTCTTCTAGGCCTCCCACGGCATCGAAGTACTGTTCGATGTCGAAGATGAAATTTTCCACTTCTTTAGCATTCCTAGCCCCACTGTATGGCTTTGGCTCAGGAATCTTCAGTTTCTGTGCCAAGGGGGCGAGGTTTGCAGCACCCCCAATTGGATTTCCACCGCCTCGAAGCAAGCCTCGTAGAGAAGCATTGACAACATTGAGCTAGCCTGTCAAGTCGTCGATAGTTTGCTGCATGGCAATCATCCTGTCTGCCTCATGTGCCCTGTGGGCTAAATCCTCGGCGCGCTCCTGTTGGAGGCCCTCGAATTTATCAAAAATTTTGGCTGCCTCAGTAGTTGTCGTTTGTCGGTCTCTTTCAGAGTCGCGATTGATGTTTTCTATGTCAACTTCGACCTGGGCCATTCTGTGGTCCAGGTCGTCCAACCTTTGCACTAGGCTGGTTTTCAGTTCTGTCACCGCATCCACGATGGGCCGTAGTACGCCAACCGTCTCCTCAAAGGCCGCAATGCGGTCCCCATAATTCACCATGGTCAGAAATGGTGGTAATGCCAATGTGTTCCCTCGTCCAATGTTGAGCCTAGGCTCTGATACCAACTATTACGCGGCGCCTTCCTGAGATTCTTTGAAAGGGCGACGTAAGGCTAAGCAACCGATGTCAGGGTGGTTGTTGTCCGCCAAGTGAGGTCCCCTCCGCACGCTAGACGAGATTGTCAGCGTCGTGCAGGAAAACCAATGCCAACAATTGAGAGAACAGTAATGAGAATTGAATAAAAGCTTGATTGCATTAATGAAAGTTGTTACAAAGAAGGCAACACGGTGTCGAGGGGGAGAGACACTAGTACAGAGAATTGCTTGCTAGAAATTGTTTGATTGCTTGATCCCCCCTAATAAGGCTTAAAAAAAATAAACCAACATTACAGGAGTAGACAACACTATGCTAGAGAAACATAAGGAAAGTACATGGAATAAAACTACTCTAGTAATACAGGGAAAAAGGACTTAGTTTTCTACAGAGGTAGAAACAGGTCCGTTGTCAGCTGCTTGTGGCTGGTTGCTCGCGAAGAAAATTGGTGGGGCGAGAGAGGCACAGGCGCGCTTGTCACTTGGCGCGGCCAAGACCACGGGGCCGTCCGTGGCGCTAGGCGTTGGGAGGCTTGCTGGGACGCCGCGCGTCCAAGGGGTCATGGGGCACGGCTGGAAAGCCGCCCATGACATTACTCATATCCTACTTTGTGGGACATATAACACTAATTTTTTTTTTTTTGGGGTTGTATTTTAATTGTATAGGAGAGTTAAGTGTTTAGATTTAATCATACGAAAATTTGTAGCTAAGTATATTAAAATTTTCCAGTTATCAATATGGATTAACTCCTAATTTATTCGAAAGGTTTTTGCATGCCAAAAGCACAAAACTTTCTAAATATTTGGCCTTCTATTTTAAGACCACCAATTTAAAAAAAGCATTCTTTTCAATTACTCAGAGAGTCTACCCCGATAGCAAAATTTATTTTATATTTCGCGATTATATTTAATCAAACGCGTATTTGATTCCAATTATTTATTTACTTGGACCTCTAAAACATTCATTGGCAATATGCTACATGATTGAAATCCGACAGTGGAGTAGGCAAATGGTAACCAACAATATTGATTGCTTTGGATCAGGTTCTCACACTCTCAAAAATGGTTCGAAAACAGTTAAGATAAAGATATCAACAGGTTTCTCATTGAATTTTCACATATATTTTTCTCTGTGTGCTAGATCACCTGCTTTTATTAGTTTTAATTATATTGATTTATTTTTAGGATGCTTTTCTAATCTGAAACTTTAATCAGTGAGCTAACCTAAGTACTGAGTTGATCATTTGCTCAAAGAAGGTTACTATGCATTCGGTTGTGGCAAAATGGTTAAAAGAAAATAGTTATCCACCCATATTATCAATAAAAAAATGGATTTGATAATGAATTTTTTAAAAACGGGTCAAACATGGATAAGAATCATATTATTCACTTAGAAAATGGATAACCAAGTGGATTAACCAATGGATAACTAATGAGTCTGACTTTTACATTTGTAAAGCTTCAAATTGGGGGTTCCTCAAATTTGGAAGACTTGAAATTCTCTCAAAAGTAATCATATTCAAGAAGTCATGGATAATATGGATATCCATTTATCCGGCAGTTAACCCATTTTTTATCCGTATTAAATATAGACCAGGTCGAATAATTTATCCGTTTGTGCATTATCCGTTTTTTACCCTTCCATATCTGACCCGACCCGTCGTTTGCCATCCCTATATTCATTCCTTAATTGTTTTATCTAACATGGCTACCGAGTCTGATCTTAATTGAAATTCCCAAATCGTTTGATTGAGGCATCACGCAAACACAAGCAAACAACTACTCCCTCCGATGTAATTTAAGTGATTTTTTAGTTGTTTTCACACGTATTAAAGAATTCATCTTTTAGCATTATTTAATAATGTAATTGACCGTATTAACCTTAATTTGTTCGTTGGAAATTGTAACGACTCGGCTGGTCATTCCGGGAGTTTAGCATGTTTCCCTCATTTATGCTTCATTGCTTGTGTTGGTTCATCTCTTTTGTGTGGTGTTGGGTTGGTTGGCTCGGGTTCTAAGTAATTGTGGAGAGAAATGAGACATATAGTCTCTTAACTTGGTTCAATAGTTAGAAAAGTCAACCGGAAGTTGACTTATAGGTATATGATCTCGGAATGGGAATTTTATGGCTCGGATGATTTCGTTAGGTGATTTGGGACTTAGGAGGGTATTCGGAATGTTATCTGGAGGTCCGGAGTAGAATCAGACTTGAATTGGCAAAAATCGAGTTTTTGGCAATTTCAGATCGGCAGTGGAAAATTAGCTATCCGGGTCGGAATGGAATTCCGAAAGTTGGAGCAGGTACGTAATATCATTTGGGATGTGTGTGCAAAATTTTAGGTCATTCGGATAAGGTTGGGTCAAATTCGGTATCATTGGCGAATTTCGGAAGTTTAGAAATCCTTAGACTTGAATTATGGATTTGTTCGGTGTTTTATTGTTGTTTTGAGTGTTCCAAAGGTGCGACTTAGTTCGTGTGTTGATATATGACGTAAATTCAACACTCTTAGGTGATACATATCAAATAAGATAAAATAATTAAAATATACATGCACCATAACCAATGTTTGGTAGCAATTGCAGTTTTCTATTAAATGTTGATTAATTGGATTTCACAATCAAAGTTATAATGTGTTCGAATTACCAGAATACCAAATAAAATGAAAAACTATTTATTATCATTTTGAAGTGATAAATTTTTTTCCTGAAAAATGAATGTCAATCCATATTATGAGTAGATAGATATAAAATATAGATTACATATAGCGCGTCATTAGTTACTCTTTAGTATCTTCAAAGAAAAATATTTGAAAAGCTTTTTCCCCCAAAGGGAGAATCCTTAGTAATTATTTTTAACACTTAAGATTGACCTACTCACATATGATTGTGTTATGATTTTTGGTAAATTTGGTTGAGGTCCCGAGGGCCGAGGGCGTGTTTCGGATGGTTAATGGATGGGATTTGGAAAGTTTGAATTGCTGAAAATGGGCTGGTGTAATTCTTCTGGTGTGGTCGCACCTGCGGATGGGGAGCCGCAGGTGTGACGATAGCAGGTGCGGTTATGGATTGCAGATGCGGAAAATGAGGCCTGGGCAATTGAGTGCAGGTGCGGAAGAGAGGCTCGCACCTGCGAGCCCGCAGGTGCGAAGGGGAAACTGCAGATGCAAAGTGGGCGTAAGTGAGTCCGCAGATGTGCACCTAGGACCGCAGGTGCGAGTCCGCAAGTGCGAGTTAAGTGTCCGCAGGTGCGGAATCCCTGGAAGAACCTATATAAGTTGCACTTCGCGAATTTTCTCATACTTCATCATTTTTTAAGACGAGTTTGGAGCTTTTTGAGGCATTTTGAAGAGGGATTCATGGAAACACATTGAGGTAACGTTTTTGAACCTAATACTCGATTCTATGTTGGTATCTGACTGATTAATCGTGAAACTAGTGGGGTTTAATGGTGTAATTTGAGGGATTAGGGCTAGAAGTTCTAGACTTTGAATTAAGGATTTGAGGGGTCATTTGTTACCGGCTTTTGGTGTATTTGGTATGTATGAACTCGTGAGAGTGTAAGGATTCCAGTTTTGTAATTTTTATCGAATTCCGAGACGTGGTCTCGGGAGTCGGGTTTGGCCAATTTCGGGATTTTTTTGTTGAATTTGATAATTTTCGGGTGGGCTTCGTTCTTTGGTATATATTAATCATGTAACTTTGATTTTTGGTAGATTTGGAGCAATCGGAGGCCGAGTTTTGAGGCGAAGGCATTGAGGGCTAGGACTTTAGTCGGTTTTGAGGTAAGTAACGTTTCCAAACTTGGTTCTGAGGGTTTGAAACCCCGAACTATATGTTATATGATAATAATTAAGGCGAGGCACATGCCAAGTGACGGGCGTGGGGGCGTGCACCGAGTGAATTTTGGCCTGACTCATCCCATGGCACTGTCTAGTAGTTATTTCGAATTGATATCCGCACTTCTATTGATGTGGTTAATGTGAACATGCTAGAAGTCATGCTAAGTCAAACGTTAGGGCTTCACGCCGAACATGCTGAGACCCGAGTGGTCGTATATTGTTGTCTCCTTATGTGTTATTTGAATTTGTATACTCAGTCCTGTCATAGCATATCATTTCATGCCTCAGCCTCGGTAATTGTTGATTTCATGTATATTTATCAAATTTTCGAGCTAGTTCATGCATTTGTGAGCCCATGTGAGCGAGGCTGGAGAGTAATGACTGAGTGAGGCCAAAAACTTGTTATTGAGATAGTTATGGGATCGGACTGCACACCGTTCGATACTCTGGTCATGCCTTCGTTGGCATGATATAGCGCTTGGGCCAGTAGGAGCCCCTCTGGAGTCTTTACACCCCCAGTGAGCGCATTGATATCGAGGGATGGATCTTCTCTGGATATGGATCTTGTCTGAAGTGATGATATGTGAGGGATAGATCGTCCCTAGACATGGATCTTGTCTGAGTGTTGTATTCCGGAGATGGGTCTTCTCCGTAGGCGCTGGATTGACCTTTTTCCTCAGTACTGAGTGACCACGGTCACCGGTGTTTATGCATATTCCAGAATGGATTTTCCCTGGGCCTGAGAGCCATATACAGTACTGAGTGGACTTCTATGTGAGAGCTGTGAGCAATATGTGCATTTCCACACTGTTGATACATTGGCATGTCGAGTAGTAAGATATACTTTGGTTACTTATCATATCGGTCATATTTTGTTTTCATTATCTGTTGAAACTGTGAGCATGCATAAATCATGTATATTGTTTTCATTACAATTATTGAGGTTTAGTTCGTCACTACCTCTCATCCCGTAGTTTGGGTTCGTTACTTCTAAGTTGGTATACTCATGTTACCCCCTGCACCTTGTGTGCAGATCTAGGTACAACGGGACCCGGTAGTGGTTGTTGAGCTGCAACCAGAGTTTCTTTCGAGACATCGAGGTAGCAGCTGGCGATCGCAGCCTCGATTATCTCCTTCTCTATTTACCTGTCTTATTTAGTTATTCCAGACAACTTTATGTCGGCATTGTATTTTGATATTCGATGTAGTGGCTCATGATTCGGCGACACTGAATTTGGGTTTGGTTTTAAATGATGTTTCAACAATGTTAAACTTTTAGATGGATTATAGTTGATACTTTCGCTACTGAATTTATAATTTTTCTGAAAAACAATCTTACTTCAACAAAAATGTGTGGCTTGCCTGATTCCACGACAGGCGCCATCACGACGGGCGTTTTGGGGTCGTGACAGAAATACAATGAATATTCCTAGGCTCTTTACTACAAAGGTAACTTTGAAAAAAAAGAAGTTAATTCTTTACTGATATTGAAAAAAGTTAAATATTATGAACCACAAGAAAAAAAGACCAAAAGTTCACTTAAAATGGACCGGAGGGAGTATCCAATATTTCGAGGAAGTGGAGAAAGAAAGAAAGAAAGAAAAAACACTTGTTACATACCAAACTACTTGGTGCATTTCGTCCAACTGAAATACTTGGTGCCGCTCAAATTCAATTAACGGGCCAAAAATTATTTCTCTAAGGGATTTTTACCTTCCTATACACTATTTGAAATCTTATTACCCTCTCTACTTAAGTTTTAGTTTAATTATATACTCATATACAATTTATCAATTATATACAAATAAATTTTAAATAAGTATCCTTTTATATTAGAAATTGAATAAGGAATATCAGTTATTTTCTTATCCCTTTATTGCCCACTCTCTCTCTCCGTCTATCTGTCTCTGTCTCTCTCTCTCTCTCTCTCTCGTCATTTCTCTACTCTCCTTCTCTATTCCCCTCCCCCCTCCCCCCATTTTTTCTTCATTTGATGTTTTCTATTTTTAATATTTTCTTATTGTATAGAGTTTTAATAAAATTAATCAATGGATTAAATTGTTTTAACTTAGCAATTTCCTTTCATATTTCACAATTGGTGTTCAAATTGAAATGTCAATCAATAAATTTTGAAAGTATTCTCTCCATCATTGACAGTCATTAAAAAGCTTTGAAACTTTGAAATCGAATCCGGATTTTCAAAAACCATTATTTGTTTGGATTGGGTGTTGTTGCAAACAATTGAGAATATTGTTTGGAGTTTATATCTCAATTTTGAGGGTGTTTTGGTGAAGATAAGACTTGATTTTGGTTGAATATCAGATTGAAACTCGAAGAAGAAGAAGAAGAAGAAGAAGAAGAAGAAGAAGAAGAAGAAGAAGAAGAAGAAGAAGAAGAAGAAGAAGAAGAAGAAGAAGACATCACATACAATATCCCTACGAAATTGTAGTAAAGTTGTATTATAATTGTATTCTGTTATAGTTATATATATTTTTTTTATTTGAATGTTGTATGAAAGTTGAAAAATAATTGTATAATGTATGAATCGTTGTATAAAATTTGTATTTAAGTTATCAATACTATCTTTTTACATAAAGTTGTTGCAAAAGTGTATTAAGAGAATAAATTTTGATTGAAATTTTAGAGAGGAAGAAGCACACACCACAGACAAAATATATACAAATTAGATTCAAAATATATACAAAAGACATATTGTATAAAATTATTATAAAATTGTATTTAAGTTGTAAGATATTGTATTTGTATTTAACTAGGTAGAAATAACGTATGAAAGTTGTAAATAAGTTGTATAATATATAAGTAGTTGTATGAAATTTATTTTTACTACGTGTAAATCAGATACAAAATATACAAAAGACATATTGTATGAAATAGAATAAAAATTGTATTTAAGTTGTATGATATTATAGTTGTATTTATCTGGATATAAATAATGTATGAAAGTTATAGATAAGTTGTATAATATAATAAAATTTATTTTTACTGTGTATATGTCAAATACAAAATAATTTAACATAATTAATATTACAATGATTAATTTTTTGTACGAAGGATTATTACATTGGGGATATTGCAAATAATGTATGAAAGTTATAGATGCAAAAACTGATTTACTTTTATATCTAAAGGGAAAAAGTGGTTTGGAGGGTGGTTACTGCGAGGTACAAAACATGAAATGAGAATTAAAAGAATTGTTTTATGGGAGTGTTTAACTTAGATTTGGAGGGACAAAAGGTTTGGCAATTCTATGCTTTCTTTCGATCATCGCAATGATAATCTCGAAAGATTATAATTAGACACCAAATTATAATTTAGTAAAGACCAAATAAAAAGTGAATAATTTATTTGGTATGAATCAATATGTACCCAACCCGAATACAGTTGGTCACTAAATTCTGACGGTTACCATATTTTTGTGCAATTAGCCATAAAATTCTTACCTTCTCTAGAATTTTTGCATTATGGCTAAAAACTCTGATGATAATCAAAATTTATGTTACTTCAAAATTTGACAAGCGTACTTTAAACTTCTGACCAATGTGCTTTAAAGTTTTGATTCGCTTCTTTCCCTAAAACTTTTCCCAACATAAAAAAGGGAAATTAGAGTTATGTCCATTTATAAGTAGCTTATTACAAAAATTAATTAATTCATTAAATATTATTAATATTAGTCAAATATTATCAATATTAGCCAATTAGCTATTTGTAGCAAAAAAACAAAAAAGTTAAATATTTGCTTTCTTTTAGTGGGTATTATTAGAATAAATTGGGTACATTTTAAGGAGTTTTAATCTCAGTTTTGGGATGATTTGACAAAGTTTTGAGGTGGTTTGAATTGAAAAATCGAAGTAAAAGATGAAACAGAAATAATGATATGTATATCATTTGTGTATCACATATGTATCATATTTGTATCAAATGTGTATCACATATGTGTCATATTTGTATCAAATGTGTATCACATGTATATCCATGTATATTGCGTGTGTGATCCATGTTTGATACATATGTTGCAGAAGAATATTTTGAACTCGATTTTAACTACAAATTTTGATACAAAATCAGTCCAAATCACCTCCAATCTTCTTCATAATTTGTATATTGACTCATCTATATGTTTTCAATGAATTTCAACCATAACCACTAAAAAAGGTCTTTCTTTGCTTAGATTTTTGGAATCTTGTTTTTTTTGTTTGTATTTCATCACCTTATTTGCTACCTCATCCGTGAAATTTATGTCTGTCATGCATGTAATGTTGCTGATCACGCTTAAAAATATGGAAGTAGACCTTTGCGTGTGATTCTTGTAGAAATAGAATCTTATTTATTTATTTAGATTTTTAATAATTATATATGTGCTTGGCTAATTTTGATAAGCCTATGACTAATGACTAATGTTAATAAGTTGGAACTTATTTGGAATATTTATGTAAGATTTTCCGTTTTGCATCCGTACCCACTTTTTGTGCACGTTTTAACTTATACCCACTTTGTAAAAAAAATTGCATCCGTACCCGCTTTTGCGCATAACTTCAGCATGCGGGGCTGAAGTAGCAAAGGCAATCACGCAAAACTTCAGAATTCTAGTAGACGGGCCTGAAGTAGCTTGCGAGCTGAANTAAAAACTTCAGTATACGGGGCTGAAGTCCTCCAGTTACACTGGAGAACTTCAGCTCTAGAGCTGAAGTTTTGACTTTTGTAAATGGGGAACTTCAGCATACGGGGCTGAAGTTTCCAAGTTATAAAGACAACAACTTAAGCATAAGGGGCTGAAGTTCCCCAGTTTAAAAAGACAAAACTTCAGCATAAGGGGCTGAAGTTCCCCAGTTTACAAAGACAAAACTTCAGCTCCTGAAGTTGTTGTCTTTATAACTTGGGAACTTCAGCTTTAGAGCTGAAGTTTGTAACTGGGAAACTTCAGTGTCTTTGTAATTGGGGAACTTCAGCCCCCTATGCTGAAGTTTTGTCTTTATAACTGGCGAACTTCAGCTTAACTGGTGAACTTCAGCTCAGCGAGGGAAAGGGGAGCTGAAGTTATTTAAAAAGTGGGTACAAGTTAAATTTTTTTAAAAAAGCGGGTATAAGTTAAATGGAGGCGACCAAATAGGGTACCACGCGCAATTTTTACACAAAGATTCGTCCAAATGTAGAAGATCCGAATCAGCTGAGGCCCATTTCCCAATTAAAGCCCTAAGTGTGCCACCCAGCAGCCCATTAGCCTTATCTTGGCGAACATGAGGTTTTGTATATAAATAGCATCAGTTAGCCGCTGTTAGGACCCTTATATTTAGATTTTAGTTAATGTTTAAAAATTATTTAAAATTTACCCATATTTGGCAAATTTTAAAGGAATTTTTACATTCCATACACTATATGAAATTTTATTACCCTCCTATTTAAATTTTACTATAATTGTATTTTATATATCCAATTATCATTTATGTACATTTTAAAGGAATTAATGATTATTATTAGTGTCCTAAAATAACTCTAACGTATCTTCCACTCCCCCCTTCCCCACGTTTCTTGCACTCACCCAGATTCTACCATTGACAACCATTAAAATTTTTTGAAGTTTTGAATTCGAATTTGGGTTTTCAAAAAATATTATTTGTTTGAATTGGGTGTTGTTGCAAAGAATTGAGAATTCTCTCTACGTCTCTCTATATCTCTCAATCCCTAATTTCAGTAATGTAAAGCAAAGGAAAAGAGAGCAGCAATTTCACCACTGACAACCATTAAAAAGCTTTGAAGTGTTGAATTCGAATTTACGTTTTCAAAAATCATTATTTGTTTGGATTGAGTGTTATTGCAAACAATTGGAAATATGGTTTGGAGTTTATATCAATTTTGAGGGTGTTTTGGTGAAAATTATAGTTGATCTTAGCTGAATTTCAGATTGAAACTCGAAGAAAAGAAGAACACATGATATACATTATATTTACAAAATTATAGTAAAATTGTAGAAAAATTATAGAAAATTATATTATATATATATATATATATATATATATATATATATATATATAATATAATGTGTGTATATATATATATATATATATATATATATATAACTATTATATGAAAGTTGAACAATATTGTATGCAAATTATATTTAAGTTGTATAATATTGTAGTTGTATATAACTGAGTAGAAATAATGTATGAAAATTGTAGATAAGTTGTATTAAAATTAATTGTATGAAATTTATTTTTACTATGTATAAATCAGATATAAAATATACAAAAGACATATTGTATAAAATTTTTATTTAAGTTGTATGTTATTGTAGTTATATTTAACTGAGTAGAAATAATATGTGAAAGTTGTAGATCAAGTGTATAATATATAATTAGTTGTATGAAATTTATTTTTACTATGTATAAATTAGATACAAAATATGCAAAAGACATATTGTATAAATTTTATATAAAATTTGTAGTTAAGTGGTATGACATTGTAGTTGTATATAATTGAAAGAAAAAGAGAGAAATTTTTCTGAGTGAGTTTTTCTTAGATTCGAGGATTGAAGCAGCGTATTTCTCGAGCACACAAGAATGATCATGGACGGAGGAGGTGATGATCATTTCCACCACCGACACCAACATCACCATCATCATCACTAATACCGTCAAAATAACTTCCCTTTTCAATAACTCGAAAAGAAAGAAGATGAACCTTGTTCCAGCTCCTCCGTTGCTGCTAATAATTATCCTTGCTAATAATTATCCTTCTCTTTCCATCTCCCCATATGATCATACAAATACAAACCGTAATAATGATAATACCCTCCAAATCACTGAAAATTCTAAAAACCCACCTCCCAAAAGAATCTCCACCAACGATCGCCACACTAAAGTTGACAGACAGCTTACTCGAGATATGGGGAGAGAGAGAATTGGAGAGAAGAGGGGGGAGAGGAGAGAAAAAAGGAAAAGGGTGTAACTAAATCCCTTGATTGAAAGCACAAATAATGAATTTAGAGCCTTTTAAGGTGGATTGTATATATTTTGTAAAAAAACTTATTTATGCCGGATAATTAACTAAACATGGACATTAAGGGTAATAAAGTTTCAAATTGTGTATATGAATGAAAAAATCTCAACGTTAAACCTCTCCTCCTCCTCCTTCTTTTGGAGTCTAGAACCTAAATGTGGTTCTTTTTGACAAGTAGTACGGAAATAAGTGTAAAAAAAAGAGTGACATATCTATATAAATCGTTCTTTTAAAGAGCGCTATACTTAACAGACGTTAAAGTATAGCGCTATTTTAAAGAGTGTTACATATAAAGTTGATAAGATAGGTATAAATAGCGCGGTTTATAAAAGCGCTATATATAGAGAGAGCTTTTATAAACTGCGCTATGTATAAATAAATACTCATCCCTTCCTTTTCCCCCACGTTCTAAACCAGAAAGCTCCCCTCCCCCCGATTAACTTGATAAAAAATTCTGGTGGACCCCACCTGTCCCACAAAAAGACAAGAGTATTGGTCCCACATCCTAGCCAAGCCTTCTATTGTCGTGGGTCGCCTATTTCGGACTCCAAATTTCAATTCTTCAACTTTTCGAAAAACATAAATCGAGGTATTCCGATTTAGTTTATGTCAAAACTCGTATAATAATGCATATTAGTTCTTTTGAATGTGTTTCCATGTTGTTTTGTGTTTTTTTTTTGCGATTAAACTAGTATGTTACTTTTATCCGGACTAAGATATTAGTGTTCTAAAAAAATATGTAAAAATTGAGAAATAATTATTATTTGTTAATAAAAATGTTAATAAATTTCTTTTACTGTTTTATATGTATTTTTGTGAATGTTTTGTGATTAAAATGTATTTGTTATTTTTATCTAGTTTAGATTATTTATTTGCTTAAAGACCAGTAATATAGTGCCCTTTTAGCATAGTAAAATATAGAGCCTTTTAGCATAGAATCCATGTAGTGTAAATATCTCTTATACGGATAGATCAAACACAAAATCTGTCCAATTTATAAAAATTAATTATTTAATTTACAAAACAAACATATAAAATTATGAAACTAACATGTAAATATTAAAATTGACACACATAAGAATTCAAGATAGCTTGGTGCTACTCAGCCTCAAATATTGAGCATGGAACCCATAGGTATATACGCTATCCAATTAAATATTGTATAATTATAAAAAATAATTATTTAATTTACAAAATAAACATACAAACTTATGTAAAATATTAAAATTAACACACATAAGAATTTAGGATAGCTTGGTGCTACTGGGCCTCAAAAATCGAGCCTGGAACCCATAGGTATGCACTCTGTCCAATTAAATATTGTATAATTATAAAAATAATTATTTAATTTACAGAACATACAAAATTATGAAAATATTAAAATTGACACATATAAGAATTCAGGATAGCTTGGTGCTATTGGGACTCAAATATCGAGCCTGGAACCCATAGATATATACTCTGTCCAATTAAATATTGTATAATTATAAAAAATAATTATTTAATTTACAAATCAAATATATAATTAATGTTGTTTAATTTACAGTAGACGACATGGACATGCCGCCTATACATCCCGAACCGTTCACAGGTCCGCCTACGTATAGGAGGGAGAGTTACTAGCCCAGACTGTCCGCGCCAGGAGATTGGACTGCATGTGGGATTTTATGAAGGACAGAGATCTCCATCCCCGTGTAGTCCAGCACCTGCGGGATATGGGCTTCTACAATATTTTTGAGATCGGGCGGCTGCAGCTCGACTGGTCTTTGATCACTGCCCTGATAGAGTGGTGGCGACCGGAGATGCACACTCTCCACTTGCCTATTGGCAAGGCCACCATCACGATGCAGGACGTGGAGGTTTTATATGGGCTGCCCGTTGCACTACCTCAGGGCATGAGAGAGATGACGCGTGGGTAGTATTTGGAAATGCTGCAACAGTTCACTACTTTCAGGCTACAGGATGAGACTGCATACTCAGGGGCCAATCGCATGAGTTTGACACCTATTCGACAGCATTTGTAGATATTGCACCCCGACATCACCGGCGAGACAAATGATCTGCATATTCACCGGTATACGAGGTTGCTGCTGCTCCTTCTGTTTGGGGGGGGGGGTCTTGTTCCCGAACACTTTGGGGAACCTAGTCATCTTGCGATTTCTTCATCAACTTTAGCTGCTAGATGATTTACCCCAGTAAAGCTGGGGTGCTGCTGTTCTAACCTACTTGTACATGCATCTGTGTCGGACGAGCATGGGCACCCAACATGATGTATGTGGATTTTTGCCGCTTCTACAGGTTACGACATATTCGAATACTCTGTTCATTCCTTCCAATTCTATCTAGTAAAAATTTATCTTAAAATTTACGTCAACTTTGTATGTTAGGTTTGGTCCTGGGAGCGATTTCTGCAGTTGCATCCACCTCTACCACTATTACCTCCGGATGTACCACTTCCGTTTCTCCCTCTAGCTAGGAGGTGGGTTCTCCGACGTGGATATGTACGAGATTACGAGGCTCGGCATAATCTCCCCCTTTGCAGGGATGTGTTGGATATGCTGGAGGGCGCACATGTAAATGTGTACCTAACTTTACTTGGTATAACTTCACATGTGTTGCGCATACTCACATTTTCTATTGTTATTTGATAGTTCATTTGGATGCCATACAACGATGTCTTGATAGGTGGCCTGCCCGATTATTGCTCGATCGACCGACTGATTTGGAGCACTTCTGTCCCGTTGATGTGCCTCGATATTGTGGAGCATCATGTTACGGAGCGGGTACTTCGCCAGTTTGGTCATCCACAATATATACCGAGAGGGCCTACATGGGAGCCCATATATTATCAGCGGGATGATCGTTCCAGGGTGGACGAAGCATATGTAGCATGGGACTGCAGATGCAGCAGCATGCCGGCGAGGGAGCGACCGCTTTGCACGATTACGACCGGCAAGTTGCAGAGGTGGCTTCCTGGACACTACAGCGAGCTCGAGAGGATCAACGCTTGGGACACGACCCTACTTATGTGGCGCCAGAGCAGTACCCGTGAGGTATGGGTGTCGCACGAGGTAGAGGTGCCCCACGAGGAAGAGGTGACCCTCGAGGTGGGGGTGCCCCACGAGGGTGCCCCACGAGGTCGTGGTGGGCGGCGATGAGGTGGTCCCCAGAAAGGGGGCATTGAGGCCCCTGTTGATGATGTTGATGCTGATCTGCCGGGTGACCTCCATGAGCTGGACGAGTATCCCAGCAGCATGTCGTCATACAAACTTGGGATGCATCTCACTCCAGTGACTTCGCAAGTGACCCCGTCAGGTCCATTATTGATCACGGGCACGAACCTTACCGGAAAGGATTTAGATACATACTTCCTAGGCCCATCGACCGTTGTTGAGGATCGACCGACCCAAGATTTGGATAGTGGGCACAACTGAGTTATGGCTCATCATCGAGGGGTGCTGGGGAGCTTTCACAGGCGCAAATATGTTTTTATTATTATTAAATTTAAATTTGTTTTTTCTTTTCTCATTTATTTTCTATAACTTTATTAATTTTCTTATTAAGGCTTCATCCTCGCCCCTCACGGAGACCACTTTGTGTGATGATGACATGACTGCGAGAAATGATTATATTCAGGAGCCCGACAAGACCATGGTAAGACAATTTAAATTATTGTGACTTAATATATAATTTCCTATATTGAGCTGACTTATTCTTCTGTAGGTTTCTACTGGATCGACGGGCTCTTCTACCGATCCTGCCAGCACCACTGATAATCATGCTGCAGCGCATCCTGCTATAAAGAGGTGACATCATGATGATGATCCTAATAGCGTAGCTGGGCGGGATGGGATGCGCCTCAGGCCAGTAGCTGCATTGAAGTACACAGGTTGTGGGACACATTGATTTTTTTTTTGTATTTTATGTAAATAACAACAACAACTTTTTATGTTTATATAATATGTACATTATGTTTTTATTTCTCCCTTCCTTATTTATTTTAATACTACAACACAAACATAGCAACTTAACATAATTTAAATTCAGTACAACTAATGAAAATACATGACACGAGAAACATAAAGATAAAGTAGTACACTCAACACATGCATGTCATTGTTTAGTCTCTGCCGCTCGTTATTCTCTGCTCCAACCACTTAAAGTTCTCTTCCAACTTATTTTTTTCTAATTCTGCCTCTTTTAGTTTCTCCTTCAACTCCGTAATTTCTCGTTTATATTCTTTTTCATATTCCCATTATTTTTTGGACAAATCATGAAGATACTGCAAAGATCGTTTGTAGCATTCCTGCTTACACGATTCATCAATCCATACCTCAAAATTGCAAAAAGTTCATCGGGAACCCTATAAAACTTGTTCACATACATCCAGTAGCACCGTCCAACTTCACCATCATCCCAACAATCCACCATCATATTTTTTTTTGCCGCACTGGCACCTTGGTACATAAAGGCGTTCATACATTTGTTAAAGCGTAAAAAAACCTTGCTTTTATGGAAAGGTTTTCTATTGGTTATTGTTAAGCGCAAAAAATAACTAGAATGCGCCCATTATTTATAGGCAAGACTACACACATATCGTAGTATTTAATCGCGCTATGCTAACACATAACGTAGTATTTAACCGCGCTATGCTTTGCGTGTTAAAGATTCTTTCGGATACAAAATAGATTTTTCGTAGGCGGGTAGCTTTTCAGTTCGACAAGACAACACACATAATGTAGTATTTAACCGCACTATATGTATTCACATATTTATTAAAAATCTTCCTTTAACTCAACTATTTTTGAGCTATATTTATCAACTATATTTATCAAATATATTCACATATTTTTCCGTTTTTTAATCCAATACTATTTTTGATTACGTGAACGGGAGGGAGAAATGCATTAATTACCACCACCACCCAAACCAGCCGAAGGACATTTTCGACGGTCGTGTCCTGTTTGTGAGCATATACCACATTTTCGCGCATAAAAGGTTTCGCTAACATCCATTTAGTTTTGTTTACGCGTTCTCTTCTGAACGACTCTGACACGTTTGTAGTCAGAATTCCCCATCTTCTTCCACCATCCGCATGCAAAGTCCACTTGTGAAGCTCATGCCGCATCAACCAATGATTGGATCTCTCGTCTTCCTGCCTGATAGATTCCACGTGCCTCCGAAATTTATGTTCTTGGTGGTCTGTTGCTGCTATCCACATCAAATCATACAGATCCTTGTTGGGATGTGCCTTCTAGAAATTGGCCTTCAAGTGCCTCACACAGTAACGGTGGTAGGCATAAGGTTCTTTCCATGCAGGCAAGTTCCCTACAGAACTTAAGATACCACCACATCGATCAGATATTAGACAAATACCGGAATGCTGTTTGACAACATGCTCTTTCAAATGGTTCAAAAACAACGTCCACGTCTCTTGGCTTTCATTGGCACAAATAACAAAAGCTAGAGGAAATATTTTTCTATTAGCATCAACTACAATGACTATCAACAACTTGATATCATACTTTCCATATACATGAGTATCTTCTATGGATATTACCGGTCGACAATGCGGAAAACCATCAATTGTTGGTTTAAATGCCCAAAACACGTAATTGAATATATATATATTCTGGTTTTTTCAGACTCCGCTCAAGCTTCTATTCAATAATCGTCCCGGGGTTAAAGTGTTGCAGTGCGGCCATGTACCTGGGTAGAGCTGCAAATGACTTATCCCAGTTACCATAAACAATTTCAAACGCACGTTTGCGCCCGAGAAATACCTTTCTTTTGGTAATAGTATGGCCATATTCCTGGTGGAGTGATGTAATGAACTCTTTGATTTTATACCTTATGGACTCTTCAAGGTGTGGAATAAGGACAAGAGAAATCAAGTCAATATTCAAGTTGTAGTGATTCCCATTGAATGTGTCCATTTTACATATGTGGTGGGAATGTATTTACCCACTTTTCACAGACCTGTGTTCTTCTTGGTCGTACGCAGCATCCAATGACAACCCGTAAACCATCTGCGGCAAACAACCTTGTATACCTCCAGAGTTGACTCCCATACCGTCATTTCACGATACTCTTTTACGTTGTGAATTTTAGCCGTGCTGCTTAGGCGCGCTTTATCAGGAAAAAGCATGCCCTTTTCCAGCACCGTTGATCTAGAATCATCCCACATTGCTGTCCGAATTTCATCAAAATCCCTTGTGAGAGCATCCACATCCGGCATACTTAGCAAGTTATCAAGGTAGGGAATCTTCCTTGAATGAAACGACACTTGTCACTGTACACTCTTGGTCTAACGGGGGGTGGAGCATACTCCCTCGTCAAATCAGGCCCTTCATTCTCTTTCTCCTCATCACCATCCTCACGAGGGAAGGGTGTGTCGTCTTCGGAATCATCAGCATTTTTGTCATAATCACTGTTATCTTCTTCACTATGTGCATCTGCTAGATCCCGTTTTAATATGTCATATTCGGGTAATTGAGTGAGGACAGGTGGTTCAACTTGCTCGTTTTCACTGCACAAATAACAAAATAATAAGCTTTTGAAATTAATAAATACTTTCCATATAGTTGTATCACTTCACTTACAAGTCATAATGTGTTGACATTCCATAATGGGTATTCTCCTGTTGGTGATGACTCCCCTATGGACCACCAGGGGCGGACCCACGTGTTACTAAGTGGGTTCAATTGAACCCGCTCCATTGAAAAATAGTACTGTGTTCATCACTAATTTATGTCTAGAAAAGGAAAAATACGTATATAAGATTGAATTTGAACCCACTTGATGCGAACGCTACGTCTGTAAACATGGTCATGTGGGTTCAAATTTTAGAGCCTCAGCGACGTTGCGTGTTCGAATCACTATCGCCCTTGTATTGTGTTTGTAAGGTTTCCTTTTCTGTTTGTTTTCGGACACAGAATGTGCAATAGGCCTTGTGAGCTACCGTTTTGCCAGGTCAATCTAACCAGTAATCAACTCCTACTTGTAAAATTATTACTCCAACTACTTATATTTTTCTTTTTCTCTATTTTACTTCACATGTTTAACTTAATTCAATAAAAATCAAATTACAAAGTGATATATTTCATAAATTTTGCTAAATCATCAAGTATATTTGATGAAATTATTTATAATTTGTTAATTTATATTGAAATTTTTATTTGTTTTATATTAAAAGTTTTTGTTTAATGTATTAGTCCTCTTTCTTTAGTTAATGGTATTAATTTAGTTAAGATTGTAACTCTTTTTTATTGTCTTCTATTTGTAAATATACCTTCTTAGTTATAAACACAAAAGGATTTAATATTCTGCAGTTTTTTAATTGGTTAAATGATTTTCCTGTTAAAAGTTTAACAAAATTTTGAAAGAGTTAATTTTTAAAATTAAATAGATAAGAGTGTTTGGTGAAAAAAAGATAATTGTTCAAAAATTTAGGAGGAAATATTTTTTGTACTTTTAAAATGGCACTCACTTTTAAATGACTTAATTTTAACAACACACTATAAAAAAAAAGAAACAAAATAAGAAGAAAATTAACAAAGATGCGACCAAATTCTGTCCGCCATGTTTGATGCCGCTCATACTATCAATTCACATCATCTTAAATTGAACCCGCTTATGTAAAATTCTGGGTCCGTCACTGTGGACCACCATGATCCAACACACCAATACTAGGCATATTCCAACTGGGTGTTGGTTCATAAATTGTAAAATTCATATCTGGCTGGTACCCCTTGTGGAATATATGAGCGTTAATACAAATTTAATACAACAAAAATATACATCCTAACACAAAGAAAAATTAAAGTTTATCGCTCGTCTTGTGGATTATGTAAAGCAGGAGAGAAATTATCTCCTCGCTCCTTATTCGCCCGTGGTGATAAGTTTAAATCAGGGCAAACACTTTCAGCCGGAACCTCTCCAACAAAAACTGCTCCAGAATAACCACCCGATGACTGAGGGTTATCCCTGCTATGCTCAACCTCATTATTGCGAACGTCTTCAACCTTGATGTACATTTCCAACATTTTTATTACAAGAAATTTTCGATATTCATCCGGAGTCCTAAAAAAATCCCTCGAAGTTTCATCATCGTCGATGTTAAACTCAGCGTAACAAGTAACCCCTTGCGGAGTGACAAAATACAGATATATTTCGGTTACTTTAAGGTTCACTTAACGTTTTCTCACACTCATTTTTTTTTAGATAACAACGATACTAATGTATCATACTCCATTGTAAGTGGCAACTTAACATGACACTGTGGAGACAAACTATAACTCACTGTGTTATTCACCACCACAACCTCCCCCCTCTCCCCCCCCCCCCCCC
>ML313205.1:20787-55259 GCA_005239505.1 Nicotiana paniculata
CCGGGGGGGGGGGGGAGATTTTTTTTAGGTATAGCGCTCTTTTAAAGAGCGCTATACCCATTTGAATTATTGTTACGTCATTTAAATGCAAGAGACTTATTGGTGGGCCCACAAAACAGGTATGACACTCTTTATTACTGCACTTTTCTCTAATGCGTTATATGTATAATGCTCTTTTAAAGAGAGCTATACTTTAACGTCCAAAACTCCGTTAAAGTATAGCTCTCTTTAAAAGAGCGTTATACATAGAAATGTCACTCTCTTTTTTTACACTTATTTCGGTCCTACTTGTCAAAAAGAACCACATTGAAATTCTGGACTCCTTCGTTTGACCTTCAAGCTTGAAAATTTGAAGGTGTAAATACCTAATATTCGAACTGTCAAAACCAAAGGCTTAACTTCTGCCCAACGGTCTTAGTGGGCGTATGGACATAAGAAAAATAAAATTCAGAAAAAGAGTGAAATTCTCTAAGTGAAAATGGTATTCGAAAGTTAGGGTTGTGTTTGGACATGAATACAATTTTGGGCTGTTTTTGAATTTTTTTTCCGAGTGATTTGAAGTGAAAATTCTAAAAAACAGCACTTTTAGTTTTTTCAATTTTCAAAAAATTTTGAAATTTATCTTCAATTGAAAATTGAAAATTTCATGACCAAACGCTGATTTCAAAAAAAATAATTTTTTTTTGAAATATTATATGGCCAAACAACCCCTTAATTAGAAATGCATTCAAATCTCAGACCCCAAACTTAAAGCTAGGCTTTAGCAGTTGAAACTTCATATTCGAATTTGAAATAAAAACTTTATAAACTTTGACTATTCATCAAATTGTAATGAGAGTGATAATGAGGTTAGGAAAAGATTTTTTGTTATGTATTGTCACGACCCCAAATCCTAACAGGCCGTGATGGCGCCTATCGTGGTACTAGGCTAGCCAACCATGACATTACTTACGCATTTGTCTGATTATGATAATTCAAAATTTAATAATAGCAGCAACCATAACATAAAAATAATTTATTTAAGTCTTAGCGCCTCAATAACAGTCTAATAACTCTAAACAAAACCTCCCAAGACTGGAGTCAACATGGTCATGAGCATAAAAAAAAATAACTCTACTAATATCTTAAATAAAGTCTAGGAATGGAATGCTAAAACTGAATAAGGAAAGGAAATGGAGAAGCTGTGGACGCTGGACAACTACCTCGAAATTCCGTGAACTGCTGCTACGAGCAAAGACAGCTACTGCTCTGAGCCGTCACCTGGATCTGTGCACAGAGGCACAGGGAGTCTTTATGAGTACGTCAACTCAGTAGTAATGAAAATAAATCAGAGTCTGTGAATTATAAAACACACAGTACAGATGCATAAATTCGCAAAAGCCAGTAAAACACCAAGTCACCAGGTAGTATTCATCAAATACATAAGTTCGAAATCAGTTTCCAGAAATCCTTTGAAACAAGTGTAATATTAGTATATCTCACTAAAATTCTCCGTAAAAACCAGTTTGAAAATGAAGTAAATCATAGTTCGAAAACTCAGTAAAAATTCTTCATAAAACTGTCCCTCGGCTAAAATCATTTATCGTAACCATTGCGCATCAGGCATCCTCACCATCACTCAATATCAACCCATCAGGCATCCTCACAGTCACTCAGTATCAGCCCATCAGGCAGCCTCACCATCACTCAATATCAGTCCATCAGGCATCCTCACAGTCACTCAGTATCAGCCCATCAGGCATCCTCACGATCACTCAACATAAGCCCCGCGGGCATCACTCATTAGGTACCTGCGCTCACTGGGGATGTGTACAGCTCCGGAGGGGCTCCTACAGCCCAAAAGCTATAACAAGCCACATCATGGCATAAATCACTCACAATATAGGCCCGCCGCCTCACTCATATCATAACATCCTCACAATATAGGCCCGCAGCCTCACTCAGTCAGACACTCTCAATTTGCCCTTCAGGCTATAAACATACAGGGTTCTCGACCCAAAACAGTGTTTCATTTTTCAATAAATAGTATCAAAATACTCTGAATGTCAAAACAATTTATCAGAAAAATACTGAGTGAAAAATCATAACATATCAGTGAGAAAAATATAGTAACCACAACCCCCAAGGGAAAAATAGATCGGCACTAGGCCCCAAACACGGCTTACAGCCCAAATCATATCATAATAAAATAATACTAATTAAGCATAGGCTTAAAAGTCGGTTTAGCAACTCAATAGTCGCCTAAATAAGGAAGATATTTCCAAAGTTCCAACCTTCTCATTTCAAAACCCGTGAAAGGGTGCATAGTCCGGGGTTTCATACCCCCAGGACAGGATTTAAAGACATTACTTACCTCAAAATTAGCCCAGAAACTATTCCGCAACACGTTTGCCTCTCGTATCAACTTCCGAAGGCTCCAAATCTACCAAGTTTAGATTTTTATCATCAATTTATGCTTAAGGAACGAATTCCAATCGAAAGATATCAAATTTAGCTCAAAACCCCGAAATTGGTCAAAACCCGACGCCCGAACCCGCGTACCGAAACTCAAAATTTTTTATACAAAACTGTTCTTCATCATCTCACGAGTCCATACATATAAATAACACTAAAATCGGAGTTCGTTTGACCCCTCAAATCGACCCCTAAAAGTATCATAAATCTCAAGCCCTAAACCCACCTTTTTCTACTGATTTTCATGAATTAAATACCGAGATTATGTTCTATAATCATCCATAAATGAGTTTTAATGATCAAAACACTTACCTCTATGAAGAACAATGATTTTCTCTCTTAAAAATCGCCTGTAAGGTTCTTCCCGTTCAAAAATTAGAAGAAAACTCGGACTGCTCGTTATATATATACACTGTTCACGCGTTTTACTGCTCCCAATGGATTCCTTGTGAAATTCTAATTAATTTAGATTTTTGAATCACTCAATTTGACCTTATAATGAAGGAGATATGTAGGTTTTAAAATTTGCAAATAGTGCAGGTTTTTAATACGCCATCAGGGACAATTTCGTAATTAACCTGAAAAATCTGACAACCTTGGTAAAATGGCCATAAAATCCTCATACGATGTCCAAATTCGACGATTCTTTTTGGTACGGGTCCGTAATTACGATATGAATCTAATACTTCATTCAAAATAGTAATCAAAGCTTATTTGTTCAATATGATATCATTTATACTTGAAGAAACGACGCCGAACCATAAGAAAAACGAGCACAACGCAGCTCAAACCTATCCAAAACTCACCTGAGCTCCTCGGGACCCTGTACGAACATACTAAAAAGTCCCATTACATAACTTGAACTTAGTCGAACCTTCGGAACACCCAAAACAACACCAAAACACCAGATCTACGTCGAATCCAAGCCTAAGAACTTCTAAATCTCCAACTTTCGCCAATTCAAGCCTAATTCTACATCGGACATCACAAAATTATTCTGAACACACTCCTAAGTCCCAAATCACCTAACGAAGCTATTTGAGCCATAAAATACGCATTCCGAGGTCATTTACCAACAAGTCAACTCTCAATTGACTTTTTCAACTATAAGGCTATTTTTAAAGACTAATTGTTTCAATCGTCACTACAGCCATTCTGAACCCAAGCCAACCGACTCTAACACATCATAAACAGCATAACCAACCCATGACAAGGCAATAATAACAATAATAATGTAAATTCTACGGAACGACCAACCGGGTCGTTACATTCTCCCCAACTTAAACATATGTTCGTCCTCGAACGTGCCCAGAGTTATTTCAAAAACCACCAAAATTTCCGTGTAACTTACCATGCACATATTCGGAGATGATGTCATGTCATCCTGACCCATATAGGTCTAATAGCACAACACAATTGAAATTTTGAAGTCCAATCTTGACCCCTAAACCTTAGAACTAAGTTTCCACTTCTGAGTCCATTCACAAGATCAAATTTCCACGACTATAAGCTGAAATGGTATGAACACCCTGTATCAAGCCATATCCGCAACACAAGATGAAATCATATAATATACGGCATGACTCAACACTCATAGCGATGACTCCTAATCCAATCGTTGCTCATAACAACCCAATACCGGTAAATAACCTCTTATCAAACAAAACCTCACTTAAACACCTTCATATGGTGCAGTTGATGAAAGCAACACGTAGAAACCATCAACCATTTGTACGATCAACATCAATACCATCCAGATCCATAACTTGTGCAACTCATGCGCTCAATAACAACATCCCAAGAGCTCAATTCATTAAATAAAGAAGACTCACACGAGAGGACTATCCTGTCATTACTCTTGCCATTACCACATCATGCTAAAAGCCTGATACACATCGTGAAACCATATCACACAAATACGACACCAAGGATCATACCTCTACCTAACTCAGCTGCAAAGCGTGATCATCCAACCGCTGGACCACACGACATACTCCAAGCCACCTTGCTCAAAATCAATAACCATGCGAAATTCAGCATCAATTAATCAAAGTGCATTGCCATAACCATGAGAAAATCGGACGATACCATGCCACCCGAACCAGAAAGAAAATAACCAACACGTATCAATCCTGCAACACCCAATTACTTACTTACTCAAATCTCCCTATACATCCCGATGGAATCGCACATATAACCAACGATCGCAACTCCTCGAAACACCGAAAGGTAACCGATAGATCACTCCAAAACACGAATAAGCTCAGTGAAAATCAGATGGTACATCCCTCCACAATAGCAATTTGGGGTCAACAATTTCCGACTCAGTCTAGAACACACACCCATACTGGCCTTCCAATAATTATATTCCGAATCAACTCTGGTCATCCACAACAGGTAGATAACTCTCCAAAGGTTCATAGTGAATGAATCATGACATATACTAACACTTGACTAGCTTTGCTCGCATCCTCATAGTTCACAACTACGAAAATAATATGTTCATGAAAACTCCCTGTCTCAAAATCCATGAGGCGCACCAATTACTATATCTAATCCCAATTCCACCACTCCAATGTATAACACGCCCTTAATACTTTATCATTTCGCGAGGGATACCCCCATAATTCCTCCGTGTCACCAAGAAACCTTAAATACTAGAAGCCGATCCAACAAGAGAGCGTCGTAACACCAATGAAGCACCCTTATTCCCACATATTGCCTTAAAACATTGTCCTTTATAAATGTATACTCTCATCCAGCCACCCAATAGTGGTATCCTTTACCTAATCATCTGAAACTGCCAGTTATGTCCTTCCTTCTAGAACTGAACCGTGACCTCACATATGCCACTCTCCACTATACACAAAATACCGCATACGCTATGCAATCCTATGATAAATATGAGAACTTCATGCTCCCTTCCTAGCCATAAACTACTACGTACCCAACTAGCCAAGAACTTTCCATTTGATCCCATCTAGAAGCAAAATCACTATACATCACATGTCCCTCACACCAGTAGAAATATACATCTCTAACCGTGGTAGAAACCATCAAAAACTCCCGAATCACACTTGTACAACACCAAACTGCTAGGACTGAATCCTTCTAACTCAACCAAGCTACGCATGCCACCAAATCCCAAGAGAATTGCTAAGAAACACCTGTAACAACTCATTACTTCATAACACCCACAGAACAAATTATATCCCTTATCGTTTATCATGTAGATCCGACCTACTACCAAGCTGTCCTATCCATTCAAGTTCCTTCGGACTTACCTTTGAATTGATACTTCTTCTTGCCATAGTACCGGAATTCCCAATCCAGACTCACCGCACGAAACCCGAGCATAAAATATACAGTCTAAGGCTCATAAGCCGCTGAGTACTCCCTAAAATATCCCCTAAAAGCACCCCATTAGAAATACTTACCCTGAAGAGACTTCCTGCGAATTTAAAGTCATTACCTTTACTTTCCTGATACTGATGGATAGAATCCGCAAATACATCACAAGCCTTGACACCTTCCCCGTAAATCTCAGTTCCAGCCCTTCTCACACCTTAAAGATCCTCGATCGCTACATATAACCTTGAATCCGTCTGAACCATTCTCGAACATCATTTACTCTATGCAATTTCAATTACACAAACCAAGTAACAGAACGACCTGACTCCACTTGCAAACCACATACTAGGAAAGTAATCCACACCTTTGAAGCAACAAGCACACTCATACATTGCACACTCTACACTTACTAGTACAACTCCATCATTCAATGAATTCCACTATCCGTAAAGTACATTACAACTTGTATCGAAGAAATCTCCATCACTCGGGTCATTCCCAGACTCCACCTCTGTAGGTCATAATTGATTCACCAACATAACTCGAACCAAAACTAATACAACACATAATCGTGTAATCAACTTATCAATAACGAACTCCCCCACTTGGATCAAAGCCAAGGATAAATACAAACAAGACTATGCCCACACATTATCACTGCCACCATGCTGTGGTGGGATTCAACTAAATCCTCCATAAGCTTATATGACCCAAACCATCTAACACTCAAATCAATTGCCAATCTCGTATCCACCATTGTGATGGTCATGCCAACTCCTACAAGCGATTTAAACTCAAATTGCAACATGCAACATTTACTGATAGAGAGAACTTACTACAGATAAACATAAGGGTCACACACCTCAGGACAACCCACAGGAGATACCCCTGCCTGTGTAACCTTAAAATGATATCTCATATACACTTCCGAAAATCATAGCTATCACGCAACCACTATACCTTCCTACATTAGAACACAACCACTGCCTGCCCTCGAGACATCCCATTAAGCGGTATAAGAACCGGAAGCTGATGGAAACACTGGAGCTGTGGCCAAGGAATTCTTGAGCTTCTGGAAGCTCTACTCACACTCGTCTAACCACATAAATACCTTCACTGGACACCACGGGTTCCAAGAATGCTACTAAACTGATCCAACAATTCACACTTGGAGAACTTCACACAAAGCTGCTCCTCCCTATATCCTTGTAATACCATCATCAAATGCCGAGTATGCTATCCCTGGCTACGATAGTACGACATGATGCCATCAATAAATACAATAACAAGGAGTTATAACACGACTGAATACACCGACAATCAAATACATAGACGCTGTTGGGGCCTTGGTCAGCTCAAAAGACATCACAAGAACTCAGAACATAACAGGAAAACCCACTTCACTCCACAACTAAACTACACGAGAGGTCCTTCAATACTCATAACTCGAAGCCATATTCTAACTCAATACATAAGTCAAATAATCAATGGTTCTTGCCACATCTACCGCCAATTCATTTTGGTCATCATCAAACAACCTGAATATATCTAACCATCCGATCACACTCACCATGTAGTCATCTAGTCATAAAATTCCATCAATAAGGACACAAACAGGCATATAAGTCCCTCAACACATGTGCTCACCCAAATAAAATCTCAACACTCAAGCCACAGACAACATCCAGCCTCAAGTCCTTTCGACTGGCCCATTATTAACATGTTAAAAATCACATCTCACCCATGGAAGACACAAGCCGCCGATGCACAACTGATACCAAGCGCTCACATGCACATTCGAATACATGAAAGGAATTCAAGGAGTTACGCTTTTGGATGAATAAAATGGATTCGCACGACAAGAATGTAGAATGTTTCCTAAGGGTTATGCAGCCTCTCGAAGATAAGTACAGACGTCTCCGTACCGATCCACAAGACTCTACTAAACCTGCTCATGACCGTTGAGTCTTATGTAACCTAGAGCTCTAATACCAACTTGTCACGACCCCAAATCCTAACAGGTCGTGATGACGCCTATCGTGGTACTAGGCTAGCCAACCATCACATTACTTACGCATTTGTCTGATTATGATAATTCCAAAATTTAATAATAGCAACAACCATATCATAAAAATAATTTATTTAAGTCTTAGCGCCACAATAACAGTCTAACAACTCCAAACAAAAACTCCCAAGACTGGAGTCAACATGGTCACGAGCATCTACGGAAAAAAATAACTCTACTAATATCTTAAACAAAGTCTAAGAATGGAATGCTAAAACAAAATAAGGAAGGGAAATGGAGAAGCTGTGGATGCTGAACAGCTACCTCAAAATCCCGTGAACTGCTGCTACGAGCAAAGACAGCTACTGCTCCGAACCGTCACCTGGATCGGTGCACAGAGGCACAGGGAGTCTTTATGAGTATGCCAACTCAGTAGTAATGAAAATAAATTAGTCTGAGAATTATAAAACACATAGTAAAGATGCACAAATTCGCAAAAGCGAGTAAAACACCAAGTCACCAGGTAGTATTCATCAAATACATAAGTTCGAAATCAGTTTCTAGAAATCCTTTGAAACAAGTGTAATATCAGTATATCTCAGTAAAATTCTCCGTAAAAATGAGTTTGAAAATAAAGTAAATCATAGTTCGAAAACTCAGTAAAAATTCTTCATAAAACTGCCCCTCGGCTAAAATCATTTATCATAACCATTGCCCATCAGGCATCCTCACCATCACTCAATATCAGCCCATCAGGCATCCTCACAGTCACTCAGTATCAGCCCATCAGTCATCCTCGCAATCACTCAGCATAAGCCCCACTGGCATCACTCATTAGGTACCTGCGCTCACTGGGGGTGCATACAGACTCCGGAGGGGCTCCTACAGCCCAATCGCTATAACAAGCTACATCATGGCATAAATCACTCATAATATAGGCCCGCAACCTCACCCATATCATAGCATCCTCACAATATAGGCCCGCATCCTCACTCAGTCAGACACTCTCAATTTGCCCTTCAGGCTATAAACATACCGGGTTCTTGACCCAAAACAGTATTTCATTTTTCAATAAATAGTATCAAAATACTCTGAGTGTCAAAATAATTTATCAGGAAAAGACTGAGTGGAAAATCATAACATATCAGTGAGAAAAATATAGTAAACACAACCCCCAAGGGGAAAACTGATCGGCACTAGGCCCCAAACACGGCTTACAACCCAAATCATATCATAATAAAATAATACTAATTAAGCATAGGCTTAAAAGTCAGTTTAGCAACCCAATAGTCGCCTAGATAAGGAAGATATGTCCAAAGTTCCAACCTTCTCATTTCAAAACCCGTGAAATGGTGCATAGTCCAGGGTTTCATACCCTTAAGACAGGATTTAAAGACATTACTTACCTCAAAACTAGCCCGAAAACTATTCCGCAACACGCTTGCTTCTCGTATCAACTTCCGAAGGCTCCAAATCTACCAAGTTCAGATTTTTTATCATCAATTTATGCTTAAGGAACGAATTCCAATCGAAAGATATCAAATTTAGCTCAAAAATCCGAAATTGGTCAAAACCCGACCTCCGGGACCGCGTCCCGAAACTAAGAAATTTTTATACTAATCTGTTCTTCATCATCTCATGAGTCCGTACATATAAATAACACTAAAATCGGAGTTCGTTTGACCCCTCAAATCGACCCCTAAAGGTCTCACAAAATCTCAAGCCCTAAACCCATCTTTTTTTACTGATTTTCATGAATTAAATGCTGAGATTATGTTCTATAATCACCCATAAATGATTTTTAATGATCAAAACACTTACTTCTATGAATAACAATGATTTTCTCTCTTAAAAATTGCCTCAAAAGCTTCTTCCCGTTCAAAAATTAGAAGAAAACTTGGACTTCTCGTTATATATATACTGTTCACTCGTTTTACTACTCCCAATGGATTCTTTGTGAAATTCTAATTAATTTAGGCTTTTGAATCACTCAATTTGACCTTATAACGAAGGAAATATGTAGGTTTTAAGATTTGCAAATAGTGCAGATTTTTAATACGACGTCAGGGGCAATTTCGTTATTAACCTGAAAACCTTGGTAAAATGGCCATAAAATCTTCATACGATGTCCAAATTCGACGATTCTTTTTGCTACGGGTCCGTAATTACGATACAGATCTAATACTTCATTCAAAACAGTAATCGGAGCTTATTTGTTAAATATGATATCATTTATGCTTGAAGAAACGACGCCGAAGCATAAGAAAAACGAGCACAACGCAGCCCAAACCTGTCCAGAACTCACCCGAACTCCTCGGGACCCCGTACGAACATACTAAAAAGTCCTATTACATAACTTGAACTTAGTCGAACCTTCAGAACACCCAAAACAATACCAAAATACCAGATCTACGTCGAATCCAAGCCTAAGAACTTCTAAATCTTTAACTTTCGCCAATTCAAGCCTAATTCTACATCGGACATCACAAAATTATTCTGAACACACTCCTAAGTCCCAAATCACCTAACGAAGTTATTCGAGCCATAAAATCCGCATTCCGAGGTCGTTTACCAATAAGTCAACTCTCAGTTGACTTTTCCAACTATAAGACTATTTTTAAGGACTAAATATCTCAATTCTCACTACAACCATTCTGAACCTGAGACAACCGACTCTAACACATCATAAACAACATAACCAACCCATGACAAGGCAATAACAACAATAATAATGTAAATTCTACGGAACGATCGACCGGATCATTACATGTATAAAAGATAAAGATGTGCTGGAATTTTACCAAATTGGGACTAACAATACCAAACTTTACATAACTATATTAATTGGTCTCCATAATATATAAAATGGTCGTACATTAATTATAAATTGTACAATCTAGCTAGTTTAGGAGATGAAACTATTAGGCAGAGTACAGTTATAGGTCGTCCTGATGAATGCTCAAACTCAATTCTTAACTTTTAGGTTTTCTGTTGTTGCAGTCTGGAATCAAAATGTGGTTCTTTTAGGCTAAAAGAACCAAAATATTTGAGAAAAAAATAGTTATTTATCTTAAAATTTAGATAACAATTAAACTTATATTATGGTTTTAAGAATATGTGATTTCATTCAACACTGATTGAAAAATATAAAAAATATAATTAGAATTTTGATAATAATTAAAATCTTAATAACTAAATTTAAAAAGAAAGATATCAAAAAATAAAAAAATTCAAGCAATAGATTAAACTATATATATTATTCTCTTATGAAAATTTTAACTATAAAATAAAACTCATAATTCTAATTTGAAAATAAAAGGAGAAAAAAATAATTTTGTTTTACGTATAATACAAAATATCAACTATTAAAAATGTCAGTAGATTTTTTAACGAAATAATAAAAGGCTTCTCTCTCTCTCTTTCTTTTTTTACTTTAAATGAATTCAAAAACAATAATTTTCTAATAGATGTTAAATTATTTTAATTACATTAAGTAATTATAAATATTAAAGTATTTATATCTAAATACTTAAACCAAATAATGAAAAGAAATAAAAAATGAAAAAGAAATAGGAAAACTAAATAATGCTGGTGGAAGGAATTGTACCCTAGACCTCAAGGCCAAAACCAACTTCATACCTAGCCTTTAACCATTGCACCACCCAGTACTTTACTCCTTTTTTGGTACATTATATTCTATTTATGTGCTTTTCATGCGCCATGTGGATTCAAATATAGCGCCTTTTTAAAGGGCGTTATACCTTAACGGGCAAACGGCCGTTGAGGTATAGCGCCATTTAAAAGGGCGTTATTTATAAAAAGGTCACTATGTTTTTTCCACACATTTTAGTTCTTTGAGTCCAAAAGAATCACATTTTGGTTATGGACTCTTTGATGTTGGTGCTATTGCGGTATTATACACCTATTGAATCTAGTCAGGAATTTCACCATGGGTGTTCAAACTTGAAAGAAGTACAAAAAATCTCCGAAAAATGATATTCAATATATGTTATGTACCTCTAAAACTTAATATTTTACTTATATATCTTATATACTGTATGAGTCAAAATCAGATTGATGATTGAGTCACGCAGAGATGGATGTTATGAACAATCTGCAAACCATCATGAGCAGTGTGGTCAAGGCCGACCAACGAGCAAATGGACCGACCAGCCTAGCGACTAATCACTGCCGAGGTCGAGTAACGAAGTTAGGAGTAACAACTAGTTTTGTATTAGTATCCTCAGAGGGAATATTTTGTTGAATATTTTCTCTAATTGTACTTTAGGGTTCTTTGGGAATATCCCATATAAATAGAAGGAAAGATGAGGGAAAATGCATGTAATATTTTATATGATAAGAACACTTTCGAAAAATAAGCTCTCTAGATAAATACAAAGAACAACTTTCTAAAGAGATTCGACCTTTTTGGATTATCCAATGTCTTTTCCACCAGATCCGAAGAAGTGCACAATATTCTCTTGTATTCTTGTCATTCATCGTTGTCAGAGGAAGGAATCACCTTATTTAATATTAGGTGAATCTTCCTCCTTATTTATATTTATTGCCATTTAATGTTATTTAATACTTGATGTTTCTCGCATATTATTACATTTGATACATTTATTGGTAACACTTTAATTTCGTTCCATCGCTGCTCACAGTTTTCGCATTGTCAATCCAAGATCTGAGATCATTGGTGTTAATTAGGATTAACTCTTTTTAATAACTTATTAATTAATTTAACTTAAAATTATTATTTTTTGGTCAAATATATACCTGCAATTGACTGAAGAGAAATAAATATGAATTTCTATAAAAATAATGTTAAAATATACATATATCGAACACTGAATGAAAATAAAAAGGCGTGAACACGTGCTTTTCTATAGTAGTGGTGTTAAAAACTTGTATATATGTTGAACGCCATATCCTTGAATGAGAGCAGGGTTGCCTGCAACTTTTGGTTAATCCATTTTGGTCTACCTTAAAAAGGATCCATGTTAGGTGAGTGATCACAAGTATATATTTAACTTAACACACGTCCACACACACGTGATTCCTATGCATCCTAGCTACTAATATATACTGGTGAATGTTTATATGGGAATCAAAATTTACTTTTTAGATAGATGCAAAATAAGAAGGAAAATTCGTCTTAGTGCAGATAAATAGGAGCTTGAATCAAAGTGTGGATTTTTTGGACTTAAACGATACAATTAGGTAAAAAAAAATTGAATATCATTTTATATATAGCACATTTATTCACTGCACTATATTTTAACGGCACATTTGTCCGTTAAGGTATAGCGCGGTGAATCACTGCGCTAATGTCATGCCCCTCCAATAATTCTTACGTGCCGTTAAGGTATAGTGCGGTGAATAGTCGTGCTATATATAAAATGTCATGCCCCACCAATAATTCTTCTGCACTTAACTGACCACCAATAATTCATATGGGTATAACGCATACATAAGAGGCGCAAAATATATAGCGTTACTATGCATGCACTATACTTCAATTATTGTACCCCCTAGATTGGGTTTTTTCTAATTTAAGGAGTTCCAGAATTAGGTAAAAATTCATTCTGGATCCTTCAGGTCTTCCAAAATATTTGTTCATTAAGTTATTTTGCATTTTGTCATAATGTCCGAAATGTGAAAGTTTAGGGTTTCATCATATTGGGGGGTGATGATGGAGAATAACTCAGTACGCTATAGTTGTTCTCCACAATGTCATGTTAAGTTGCCACATACAATGGTGTACAATAGATTGGTATCATTGTTGTGTAAAAAATGAGTGTGAGCAAATGTTGAGTGAATATTAAAGTAAGCGAAAGATATCTGTATTCTGTTACTCCGCAAGGGGTTGCTTGTTATGCTGAGTTTAATATTGAAAACGATGAAATTCTGACAGATTTTTTGAGGACTGTGGATGAACACCGGAAACTTCTTGTGGTAAAATATTGGAAATGTACGTCAAGGCTGAAGACGTTCGCTATAATGAAGTTCCGCAAAATAGGGATATCCCTCAATCATCAGGTGGTTTTTTGGAGCAGTTTTATCCGAACAAGTTTCGGGTGAAAGAGTTTGGCCAGATCTAAACTTATCTCCACGGGCGAATGCGGAGCAAAGACATAATTTCTCCCCAAGTTTACATAATCCACAAGCCGAGTGGTAAACTTCAATTTTTCTTTGTGTTACAATATTTATTTTAGGTATTGAATGTGTATTAACACTCATATATTCCACATGAGGTACCAGCAAAATATGAATTTTACAAGTTATGAACCAACGAACAGTTGGAATATGCCTAGTTTTGATGTGTTGGATCATGGTAGTTTATCGGAGAGTCATCATCAACAGAATAATGTGCATCATGGGATATCAACACATTATAATTTGTAAGTGAAATGATAAAGTTTATATGTAATGTTTGGATGAATTTGAGAAACTCATTATTTTATTGGTTAGGCAGTGAAGTGAGCAACTTGAAGGTCCTTTCCTTACTCAAATTGCCCGAAGATGACATATTTTTATCGGGATCTGGTAGATGCATAGATTCAGAAAGATGATAGTGATTATGACAACAATTTTGGCGAGTCTCGAGATGACAAATTGGTCGGTTCCAAACCTGCACCACTATAGAGTAGCGAGGATTATCGATGCAGTTTTACCCAACAAGGTCGGGATCAATTTTCACATAGAGTTAATTGATTTGGAGTTAGGTATCTATCTAAGTCTAGATGCGTGTGTTGTTCCTAATTGCACTTCCAAACATGATTGTGATTGATTCTACTTCAAATTATATACTATTGTATGCTAAGAGTAAGCTAAGTACAATGTTTTTGGTGATAGTTTTCAAGTGATAAAAGGGGATAGGGTAGTGACTTCCGCCTAGTGAGTATCTAACGGGTATCGAGAATCTAGGGCAAGCTTATTTTGATTGAGTTCTTAATATACCATCACACACAAGTGCTCACTCTTCACCTCTCGGTAGTTTGAGTGACTTTGCTCAATTTGGCTTTCTCAAGACCAAATGGGTGTTCATTCAATACAGGTGATATTGGCTCAAGTCGGGTATTACTATCTCTAGGTTTAACCCTTTAATTGGGGCTATTAATCTCTTGAGTTCACTCCAATTCCTTGCTAATATAATTTTTTCTAGACTTAGTCCCTCTTTCTCAAGAAAAACCTAAGTCATAAAGGCATGAATCAATGTTTGCAACCACCAATTCTACAATTCTAGCATGAATTAGGCTAAATATCACTAACCCATAAATAATTAAGCCCTAAAATTCATGACCCATTAACCCACACTAGGGTTGGGTCACAACCCTAGCTATGGAGTCTAGCTACTCATAATAACAGCAGGAATCAAAGATAAAGAGGAAATATAATCCATAATATTAAAGTAAGGGATGGAAATATAATGTTTGAATATAAATCTTGTACAAAATTTCCCCAAAAGGGAAAAACAGCCGTCTCACATACTCAGCACAAACTAAGCTTAACTTAAAATTGACAAAATGTCTATTTATACTAAGCTGAAATTTTCGGGCAAAAATATCCCTGCGGGCCGCATATTTCTGACCGCGACCGCACTCTTGCTTTCACGGTCACGTAATATTGGGCGCGATTCATGTTTTTTCACATCTGAGACGGGGATGAACCTTTTCTCGCGGATTGCGTACTTTCCACTGCGTCCGCGTGAGCGATTTTTGTGGACAGGTATTTTTGACGCGGACCCCCCTCTTCATTTTTTCACGAATTACAAGGTCTCTGAACTTGAGAAAATGTGGTCCACGAAATTCCAATCGCGGTCGCGCCATTAATTTTGTGACCACCATTTTCTGCCGCTCTCTGCGTCCATGTTTGTGCCCAAAAATCACTTCTTTGAATCTCCAACTCTTGGTCCACGAGTTAATGGCCGCTTCAACATTAACACTTACTCGGCCGCACTTTTATGTCGCGGTCTGCGTTCTATCCCAGCCTTGATTTGTTCAAGTTTGACTCTGTTATGAGTTGATTATGGCTTCTTTGGCTCATTTTGAACAAACCTTGCAAGCAAGCTCATTAAGTTAGTTTTCGGGAATACCTTTACACATTTTTGGCCCAAAACCTAAGTAAAAGAGAGAAAATAATAGGCTAAAATCCCTACTTATCAACTCCCCCAAACTAAAGTTTTTTGTTTTCCTCAAGCAAACAAGGTAATTACCACCTCCACAAGAAAACGAAAAGGATATTTCAATTGTCTTAAGGTGACTTCATCAAGCATCAATTGGGACCAAAAATTACTCTCAACACAAATGCATTATCAACGACATCATGCTATGACCTTTTGAGTTCCATAGTTCCAATGTGACACAAGAGCATCAAGAGTTGACTCAATTCATCAAGGAAGCTCGCTCTCTCACATAAGTCATTGTGGATCTAGACTTTTCATCCTCTACTCCCCTTTATCAAATCTCACTTTTTATAATGCAACACTCAAATCAAGGACTGTGAAGAAGTGCGCTCATCACTCTTAAAAGAATGTCACAAGTCCAGCTCTAAGTACCATAAGATTGCCCCTTATGTAAGTCACCACTACTGTAAGCTCACTCAACTTGAACTCATATAGGGCTTTAGAGGGAATATAATGAAGGCTTTTGGATCAAGGTGGGACATAACAAACAATGATGGTTTCATATTTCCTTAAGCACTCCATTTTCTCATTTCGGCTCATACTTTCTTGACTCTTTGAGTCATTTTTTTCTTCCTTAGGGGAACTAGAGAGACACATTGTCACTCTTTCTTATTCATGACAATCATTTTTCTCCTTTTCTCATCATTCCATGCCTTTCAACATTGTTTTCTTTGAATCCTTTCAACCTTTACTTTCTTTTTGACATGTTTCTCTTTGTCTTTTCATCCTTTTCTTTTCCTTTCCTTTTCATCAATTCTTTATGTTCTTTGAACTTTTTATCACTTTCAAATTCTTTGTCTCTCCACCAAACTTATGCTCTTGCCAATTCATTCATCATGAATGTTAAGGAAAGATTGGGTGCCAAGAGAGGGTCATTATAAAACGGATAAAGGCTTGTAATGTGGCTATTGAATGAAAAAGACTTATGCTCAAAGGGGTTGACCAGGGATATCATATTGGTAAGCTACAAAAGCTTTCAAAGTTCAAATGGTACCAAGGAGATCCTACAATCACTTCTCAAGTCGAGTTACACTTAGAATTTTGCCTAGACAAATATTCAGGGCAAGTTCTAGACTTATTGGCACGGGACTTGGACTTGAAATTCAATACCTCACCTTTCAAGCTATTGGATTGTTAAAGAGAATAGAGTCTAGGTCCCACAACAACCTTAGCTAAGATTAAAGATCACAAATGGCTCAAGGAAACCGCTCGATGATAGTTTTAGTCAACTCAAGAGTCTAAAGGTCACAACTAGAGCTATTCTTTGTCAATAAACTTGTCTCTAATCATGAGGTCGAAGGTAAATGTGTTAGTACAAAGTGAAGCCTTCTTGAGACACTTTTATTCATTACTACTAAATAGCAAAGCAAAAAGAAAACAAACTCAATCCCTTAAGAAGGTTGTCACGCCATCCATCGTTGGGAAGAGCCACCCGATTCATACAACATCCACCTTTGGAAAGAACTGCGACATTAAGAAAACCAAAGGCTTATTGATCAGGCAAAATGCAAAAAAGAAGCTAAAAACTCAAAAAAAATCTACTAAAGGAAATAAGAAGCTAAGCTACTAAGGAAAAATACAAAAGAAATTATGAAGTAAACTACGGGAAGTAAAATGAATATGTACAACAATGGAGTGAAACGAATATATACAAAATGGAAATGAATATATACATGGAATGGTAAATTTATATACATACCCAAAGTGAAAAATAACGAAAGTGAAAATAACGATAAGTAAAAGTAAAGAGAAATAATATCATACTTATTACATGCCAATGTCATCAAATCAAAATAAGACCCCCCCCTCCCCCAAATAAGAGATAGCATTGTACTTAATGCTAATACCAAAATAAATTCAGGAAAGGGTTAGAGAGTAAAGAAAACTCCGTATGTGGTCTCTGTCTGCATGGGGTCAAGCACACTAGTGGGGTCCTCGGACTGCATAGGATCATCAGCTCCCTCCGGGTCCTCTAGCTGGATCTCCAAGTCCTCTGACTGGGGAACCACAAATCCTCTCACTGGCTCTGTCTACCTCGTGTTATGATGCCTTTGCTGTCTGTGCTGCTGGGGCAGTCTCCTCCATAAGCAGGTCCAGTGGGATATCTCCGGTAGAAGTGAACTTCTCTACCTCCTTCTTCAGCTGCTCCATTGAGTCATTTGAGGCTTGAGTCTTCCTATTCTTCTTGACCTGCTTTCCCAGCTCCTTTATCACCTTGCCAAGAGTATCCAATGTCTCCAGGATTTTCTTTTGGTTGTCCAGGAGCTTCTTCTGGTTGTCCAAAAGCTCCTTCAATGAATTCTCCACTGATGGAGGTACCTGAAGCTGTGCTGGGGCTGCCTGTGCTGCGATTGCACTGGATAAGACAGACAACTATGATGTGGCTGCCTGCATCCAGTTGTTGATGCTGGATAATGTCTGAGTAACCCACAGTGCAGTCTGAGGGTTGGTGGAAGATGATGACACATATAATGGGGCGGTGATGTATGGCCCAGATAAATGAGGAGGCATAGAAGCCGAAGAACCCTCTGCTGTGGAAGGCTCTGACTCGGTGGCCTCCACCCTTTGCTCTTCAGACTGGCCAGAGGTAGTAGTGGCTTTTCCTTTGGATTTCAGGTTTTCTGCTCCTTGAAGGCTGTATGAGGAGAAGGGCCTCTTCAGCTTCATCTTCGTGTCATTGTGCCTCCCCTCTACCCCTTGGTCCTATAGATACATAATGATGAAGTTGGGGTAGGGGTAGGACCTTTCTTCCTTTCCGGTTGCTTTGGATATGTTTTGGGCCATGAGGTTCCCCATATTTATTGGATGCCCCGCCATGATGGAAGCTATGAGGATCGCCCAGGAGACTAGGATGTCAATATAATGCTGGGACGGATCAATCCGGCTGCATACAAAGTTGTACCACCCTTTGGCTTCAAAACTAAGGGTGTTTCTGACAATTTGGATTCCAGGTGTAAGCCAGGCTGGTGTTGTCCCTGGGATGGCTATCACCTCTGCTAGCCATGGACATGCTACTTCATCTAATTCCATCTTTTCTAAGTATTGAGCTGCGTCCACATCTTCAAACCTAGCACATGTGTTCAATATGGTGCCATCAAACCGGATCTTCCGGTTTCGTACCTTAGTCACAGTGGTGCCCTTTTTGATATGGGCAACATTATTGTAGAACTCCTTGACTAGGTACTCATTTGCATCCGGCAACTTGCTAGTGAAGTATTTCCACCCCTTTCTTTCCTCAAATTGTCTCTTCACATTCGTATTGTGAGGGAGAAAGTCTCTTTCTATGAATTTTCGCTCAATGGTGAGCAACCTTTGTGGCAACCATTCCCGGAATTTCTGATAGGCCTTCTCACTCACGAACCTATCTTTCCATACCGTGGGCTTCCTTGACCTGGTCAACCCCCTACATGGGTATCACCTCCTCTCCCATTATCCAGGACCTCTTCTTGATCATCAATATTAATAGGAGTCGTTGGTGAGGCCGGAGTTGCAATAGGAAAAGAAGATGGTGTTGAAGTCTCACTACCTCCTTCTGAGCCATCAGACGACTCAAAGGAGGAGGTAGGTTCATTGACCAGTCTGAAAGGTTTTGATCGATCCTCCGGTTGTTGTTGTTGTGTAGATTCTCCCTCGGAAGTATCCCGGGATGGGAGGTATTCACTTTTATCCGAGGATTCAGCCTGAGGTCTCACAATGGTGGCCTTTTTGCTAATAATTCTCTGAGCTGCTAAGGGCAAAGCCTGCTTCCCTTTGCCCCGACCTCGAGAGGATTCTGCCCTCCCTTTTGATTTGTCTGCACCACCACGAGATTGCACCATTCTCTGCAACACACATGTAATGAAAGATCATTATAATTGGGGTTCAATGAATCCTTAAAGACATGAAGGACAAAATAAACAACAAATATTCTCAGAACAGGGCACCGCGGACCGCGAAAAAAAATGAATGCGGCCGCGGAAGTCCCATCACGGACCACGTAAAAATGACCGCGACCGCGAAGAGATTGGGTTCAGAGTAAAAAATCTATGATCATGTTCGAATACGGACCGCAGAATAATAAATACAGCCACGAATGACCAATCGCGGACCGCGATCGCGAAAGCAATTATCACACTCTCTGAAGTTCAAGAATGCGGACCGCGAAATTTTGGACGTAGCCGGGAAAGACCAAACGTGGACCGCGGAAAAGTCCCCACATACGTGAACATATATAGATACTCAGTTCTTACAAGTTAGGGAATGCGGACCGCAAAAAATGGACCGCGGACCGCAAAATTCAAACAAAACTGGCACTGACGAACATTCAAACCTAGGGTTTTCACTAAGCACAAAAATTAGTTCAATTAAAAATCATAGTTAATAATCCTGTCGTGTCCCCTTTTTCTCACGAAATCGGGTTCGACATTTGACAACTCCTTTTGAGAGAAGGGAAAAGGAATTGGTTGTTGGAGAGTCTCCACCTAACGGATTAAGGTGCATTAGGGCACCTATCGTAAATAACTCACATTATACCAGTTTGCATCACCAGAGATCGGGTAAGGGCTCAAATTACCTTGAGGGGAAGGTGTTAGGAACCCCTCGAGTTTCACAATGGTGGGTCCCGACAGAACTTAACTTATGCGAATTAGTCTAAACAAGAAAAGCGAGGAATGGTTTAATAGGGATATGGGGTCCTAAGTTTTTTAGCTTATAGGATCATCCCGTACAACTTAAATAATACTTCGTAACTCCCCCAAGACGGGGGTGTTACTCATATTATTCAGCGGGCACGGACTATCATCTCCTGCTACCCGATTACTATCTTTGAATTTTTACCTAAAGCGCTCTAATCAATTCTAACTCGTGTCCTACGCGTGCACTACCTGTCCCTTACCTGTGGTCCTGGAGGCATTGGGACCTTTATTTTGGATGGTTCTAGACTTGACCTGAGTTGCTCAAAATTAAAAATACTAAGCGACATACAGAATAATTAGGACTTTCAAATAGAGACAAATATTGGCTCAAATTAGCCTCCACATATAAACAACAGATGCACGCAATTGATTAACTTTAGCAGATTTATTAATTGCAGGACCCTATAGGCAGGATATCTATGTGATGTTGAACGAAAAAACATGCAGTCTTATATAGAATCAATTTGTTAGTGCGATTAGTAGAACCTACATATATTTGCCTATTGATTTTAGCATAGCATAGTATCTAGGCATTTTATACAATAGTAAATAATAGGAAGTCACAAGAATATGTCCAAAATTATTTGTCTAATCCTGTAGGCATGTTGTTTAGGTGATTGAAAGTTATAATCACAGAAGCATATTCAAAATTAGTTAATCGAGTCCTATAGGCATGGTTTCTAGTGGTGATAATTAACACAGTATTGCATATTCTTAAAAAGATGAGTGGGATGATAATTATACTGATTAAAAACCCTATAAGTATGATTTCTACAATTAAACTGATTTTAAAACGTATAGACATGATTTCTATAATCTGAACAGTATATAAACAGGAATTTGCACCCTTTGGACCAGAGCATAATTAAGTCAAGTATTGATCCTATGGGCATGGTTGCTAACGCATAATTACTGGACAAATTAATATACCTAAAAGCATGATTTCTAACATATCGAAGCATTGGTCCTATAGGCAGGATTTCTAGCATGTAACTTCAACAACACAATGTAGAACCTATAGGCAGAATCGACATAATATAAAGCTTATAGGCTGGATCAATAACACAGTAGAGAACCTATAGGTAGTATTTCTACCCAACTTTGCAAATGAAAATAAGAAACCCCTTCCCAATTTTACTAAATACCCCAAAATGTTATTACCATAATTATTACAGACCCATAATGAATATAGTAAATTATAGAACAAATATAGCTATAGGGAACCTACAACAGGCCCAATGATACACCTAGGCAAGCCAAGCCTTCATTCTCACACTTCACAAACAATCCCACAGTTATAGGCTCATAGACACAAGCAACAAGTGATTCACCCATTGAGTACAGGACAAGATTTGAGCATATAGAACCAAGGCCCTAGTGTGTCAGAGTTCCCAAGGGCTTCAGGAACCCAGGGCAGTGCTCACACTAGGGTGGTTAAAGGATAGAATTTAGGCGGCATTGATTAAAAAACAGGATTCAAAGAGTTTGAGTAACAGAAGAGAAAGACCAAAATTGAGTAAACAGACATAGCCAAGTTGAGTCAGCAAACAGAACACTTAGGTGCATCATAGAACTCAAGCAAGAACTGGTTTAATAAAGCTCATAACATGTTTCATACTCAGTGCAGAAAACATCAATATGCCAAAGAGAGCTAAAGGACATGTTTACAAATAAGTTAGAACATGTTAAATCAGACTAAGTACATAACACAGTGTTAGTACAAGGAGAACCAAGACAACATCATAGAAAGGAGAGGGCATCATATTAAGGCATGCAACTTGGAAAATAATGTCAAGTAGTAGCTAGTGTTTTTACATTGGTCTCTAACAAAGGGGACTCAGTTTATACCAAAGGCTCGTTTTAAAGTAGCAATCTAAGCATGAGAAGACATTCATTACAAACATCAGAGAGGTATAGGGGTTGAGTGACTATGTTTACATAATAACAAGAGGCAAATCATCACTAATAGCAAGAGTCACAGAGGCATTCATTAGAGGGATTTAGAATCCAGTGGCCTTTGCTTCCAGCCGGCCAAAGACAGAATATAGGACAACTTTAAGTTTCGAAAGTATATTATGTTCAGAAAATTCAAGGCTGTTTTAAGTGAATAAGGGGGAGGGTATATAGTAATGTAAATCAACACATAATCATGGAAACAAATCAATCACATGTAAGGAGATATTTGCAGAATCAATCATAGGCATAAATTAATGGGTTTAAAGAAATTAAGGAAGCATCCTAGAAATCACTGGGAGTAATTAAGGCAAAACGCGTAATACCAAAAATAACAAATTGTCCAGAATATTAGACATGTCAAATAGGAAAACATAAGATTATTCAGAATGAAGGCTTAGTCCATGAGATGCAGAGACATGATGCCAGAGATTATGACAAGACAAAGCTTAGTCTTGCGTAGAGTTAGGAGCAGAGATTAGTCCCGAAATAATAATACAAGGTTTGAAACAGAGCAACATTTGTGTAAAGGGAGACAATGCTTAGTCTCATGCAAGGCTTGGCACAATGCTTAGTCCCATGTAAGGAGAAGGAAATGATTAGCCTCATGCAGATAGGGAGAAAGGGCTTAGCCTCATGCAAGGATCAACACAGTGCTTAGTATCACGAAGGAAGTGCTTAGCCTTATGCAAATAGAGAGGCATGGTTTAGCCTTGTGAAGGCAGTGCTTAGGCTTATGCAGATAGGGAGGAAAATATTAGCCTCGTGAAGGCAATGCTTAGCCTTATGAAGATAGGGAGGCAAGGCTTAGACTCATGAAGGCAGTGCTTAGCCTTATGCAGATCGCGAGACAACGCTTAGACTTATGCAAGGATCGAGACAATGCTTAGTCTCATGTAGGGAGAAGGCAGTGCTTAGCCTTATGCAAATAGAGAGGCAGGGCTTAGCCTCATGCAAGAATTGAGGCAGGGCTTAGTCTCATGCAAAGAGAAGGCAATGCTTAGCCTTATGCAAATAGAGTGGCATGGCTTAGCCTCATGAAAGAATTAAGACAGGGCTTAGTAGCATGCAAGGATCGAGAAAGTGCTTAGTCTCATTTAGGGAGAAGGCAATGCTTAGCCTTATGCAAATAGAGAGGCAGGGATTAGCCTCATGCAAGAATTGAGACAGGGATTAGTCTTATGCAAATGTAAGAGTAAGAGTGAAGTATCCTTAACTGGAAATATGTTTACGCCTAGCGGTTCTGTCGTTATGACAATATTTATGGTTATGACCTATTCCTGCATCCAAAGAAGAGTTATGAGTTTTGCGGGGAGGTTGGTTCGTGACTTTGTCTACTTGATTTGATCCACTTTGCCCGATGGTGCTGTTCGAGTTACCATAGGTAGAACTTGGCTAAAAAGTAAAGTATGCGTGTATGGTTTTCAAAACATAGCAATATTCAGATTAAGAAATCAATTAGATGAACCACTGACTGTGACGTTATCAGAGACATTGCGACCTCCTTGCCATAGAATTTTGAGGCTCCTTCTCAAAATTCTGCTCCAGTTTTTGAATGATCTTCTGGCTGCTCTGCATGCAATGCCGTTGGCTGAACTTGCTTCGGAATTTTGAGGGTCCTCCTCAAAATTCTGCCCTAGTTTATGATTTTGGGGAAAATGGAAATTTTATTGAATTGTGACCGAACCCATAGGGATGCCTACGTATCCCCTCTTAAATGGGAATCAGGTCAAGTGTAGTTCAATTACATCTAATGAAGAAATGCAAATAAGTTACACACAGTAATTTTTGACTGCATCTGTTTGATGGGCTTTGGCTAGATTTCTCCATACATTTCTGCGAGTATGAGTGCTACTCCTTTCAGTACCCCGTGAACCATGTAAGGACCTTGCCAGTTGGGTGAAAGTTTCCCTTTGGCTTCATCTTGACGTGGAAATATTCGTTTCAACACCAGATGCCCCGATGTGAACTGTGTTGTTTGACCCTTTTGTTAAAATCTCTGGACATCCTATTCTGATAAAGCTGACCATGACACACTGCATTCATCCTTTTTCCATCTATGAGGGCTAATTTCTCATAGCGGCTCCTTATATATTCTGCATCACTGAGTTCGGCTTCTTGTATGATCCTTAAAGAAGGAATTTCTACCTCTACGGGGATGACGAATTCAATACCGTAGACCAGCAAATAAGGAGTTTCCCTAGTAGATGTGCGGAATGTGGTACGATATCCTAATAAGGCAAATGGTAACTTCTCGTGCCATTTATTGTGATTCTCTACCATTTTTCTTAGTATCTTCTTGATATTCTTGTTGGCATCCTCCATGGCTCTGTTCATTTGAGGTCTGTATGCTGTGGAATTCTTGTGCTTGATTCTGAAAGTTTCATACATGGATTTCATCAGATCACTGTTGAGATTAGTGTCATTGTTGGTGATGATGAACTCTGGAACCCCGAATCGACAAACAGTACTAACCCTGACAAAGTCTGTAACGACTTTCTTGGTTAAAACCTTGTAGGATGCAACTTCAACCCATTTAGTGAATAATCAATGGCCACTAAAATGAACTTGTGCCCGTTCAAAGCAATGGATTTGATTGGACCAATGACATCCATTTCTTAGGCAGCAAAATGCCACGGTGCGCTTGTTGCATTGAGTTCGTTTGGCGGCACCCGTATCATATCTGCATGTATCTGGCATTGGTGGCATTTCTGGACATATCGGATGCAATCCGTTTCCATAGTCATCCAAAAGCATCCGGCCCCGAGTATATTCTTGGCTAGGACGAAACCATTCATATGTGGTCTGCAAGTTCCAGCGTGTATCTCATCAAGCAGTTTGGAAGCTTCCTCAGCGTCAACACACCGTAATAGCCCTAGATCAGGAGTTCTTCTATACAAAATCGGAAAACCTCTAAAGTGTGCGTTTCTGAGTATGGTTTCAAGCTCTAGGTATTCTCCTTTTGCAAAATATTCCTTGATGTCGTGAAACCACGGATTTCCATCCATTTTTTCTTCAACATGAGCACAATATGCCGACAGATTATAGATTCTTACTAGAATAGGATCGATGAAATTCTTGTCCGGATGTTGTATCATGGAGGACAAAGTGGCCAATGTATCTGAAAATTCATTTTGGATTCTGGGTACATGCCAGAACTCTATCTTTGTGAACCTCTTCCTCATCTCTTGTACATGATGTAGATATGGTATTATTTTGGTATTCTTGGAAGCCCATTCTCCTTGTACCTGGTGCACCAGCAAGTCTGAGTCACCAATTACCAGCAGTTCCTGAATGTTCATATTGACAACCAAATTGAGCCATAATATGCAGGCTTCATATTCAGCCATATTATTGGTGAATGGAAACCTGAGTTTTACAGACACTGGGTAATGCTGACCGGTTTCTGAAACCAAGATGGCTTCGATGCCGACTCCTTTAAAATTTGCAGCTCCGTCAAACAATAGTCTCCACCCATCGTAGGCTTTAGCGATGTCTTCACCTACGAACGTTATCTCTTCGTCAGGAAAATACATTTTTAGTGGTTCGTATTCTCCTCCTACAGGATTTTCGGCAAGATGATCTGCCAATGCTTGTCCTTTGACTACCTTCTGAGTTACATAGATGATATCAAATTCACTCAACAATATTTGACACTTGTCCAGCTTCCCTGTAGGCATAGGCTTCTGAAATATGTACTTCAGGGGATCCATCCTCGAGATGAGATATGTGGTATAGGCACAGAAGTAATGCCTCAGTTTCTGAGCTATCCATGTCAGAGCACAGCAGGTGCGTTCCAACAAAGAATACCGTGCTTCATAAGACGTGAACTTCTTACTTAGATAATATATGGCTTACTCATTTCTCCCCGTCTCGTCATGTTGTCCCAAAACACAATCGAAAGCCCCATCTAATACCGAAAGGTAGAGTAATAGTGGTCTACCACGTTCTGGTGGGACTAATGCTGGTGGTGTAGCCAGGTATTCCTTGATTTTGTCAAAAACCTTTTGGCAATCCTCAGTCCAGCTGGTTGTGGCATCCTTCTTCAGCATTTTGAAAATTGGTTCACATATCACCGTGGACTGTGCTATGAAGTGGCTGATGTAATTGAGACGTCCCAAGAAACGCATCACATCCTTCTTGTTCTTTGGTGGTGGTAATTCCTGGATAGCTCTGACCTTTGACGGGTCCAACTCGATTCCTCGGCGGCTGAGGATGAATCCCAACAATTTTCCGGAAGGAACCCCGAATGCATATTTTGCGGGGTTCAACTTTAGATTGTACTTCCGCAGTCGGTCAAAGAACTTTATCAAGTCTTCCATGTGATATGTGGCTTTCTTGGATGTGATGATGACATCGTCAACATATACCTCTATCTCCTTGTGTATCATATCATGGAAGATGGTTGTCATGGCCCTCATATAGGTGGCCCTAGTATTCTTCCGACCGAACGACATCATCTTGTAGCAATATATTCCCCACGGTGTAATGAAGGTTGTCTTTTCTGTGTCTTCTTAGTCCATCAAGATATGATGATAACCTGCGAAGGAATCCACAAAGAACTGGAGCTCATGCTTGGCGCAATTATCAATCAGTATGTGTATATTTGGTAGTGGAAAATCGTCCTTGGGACTTGCTCTGTTTAAATCCCGATAGTCGACACACACCCTTACTTTCCCATATTTCTTTGGAACCGGCACAATGTTGGCTAACCAAGTTGGGTACTCAACTATCTTGAGGACTTTGACTTTGATCTGCTTAGTGACTTCTTCCTTGATTTTTAGGTTCATGTCTAGTTTGAACTTTCTGAGTTTCTGCTTTACTAGTGGACATATTGGATTGGTAGCCAATTTATGAGCCACTATGGATGTGCTCAAACCACTCATGTCATTATACGACCATGCGAAAATGTCCTCATATTCTTTCAGGAAGCGAGTGTATTCTTCCTTCTCTGATGGTGACAAGTGGATGCTTATGCGAGTTTCTTTGATGGTTTCAGAATCTCCCAAATTGACTACCTCAGTCTCGTCCAGGTTGGACTTAGGTTTGTTCTCAAAGTTCTCAACTTCTCTGAGGATCTCTTCAGATATCACATCTTCTTCTTCTGTCTCTTCCGAATCACTATCCTGGTGTTGCGTTGTCTCATTACATGTCACAGTCGTTGGTTCATCAAGGTAAGAAATAGTAATGCTGTAGAGGAAAAATATGAAAGATAATGATAACAAAACATCGAATTATTGATAAAATAATTTTGAACAAAGTAGCGTTTAAATGACTTCAAACAATGTTTTCCAAAACAAAATACTGAAAGAAATTTTTTTTTGAAACAGAATGCTCAAAAAAATTGTTTTTCAAATAACACTAGCAGCCATGCTACCCCGAGACTCATCTGGACCTGGATGGTGTGGCGGTCCAGTTATGAGAAATGTTCCCCTCTCCACTGTCTGAATGATAAGTTCTTCATCCTCCTCCTCAACTATCACATTGCAGTCCATATCTTCATTTTCCAAGAACAGGATCCTTAGCCCCGCCAAAGCTTCTTCTTCTTTGGATCCCCATATTGTATCGGCCTGATGAAAAGATTGACTCAAATGTGTCACTGGCTTCTCAAGAGGGTAATAGGGACCGCGCCATGGCAATAACCAATAATCATATTCTTGCTAGGTATACGGATATCCAAGCCCAAAATTTGTACCATGACGTTTCAGTTGTATTGGCTTGGTAATGCCTTGGAGTTCCTTCCCAAGTCCTTTGCCGTGTTCATACCCCGACCATGCCAGTATGCTCTCTATTTTGCTGCTCCACCATTTATCTTTCTCAATTGCATTGACGCACTCGATGCGGTGATAAGTCTCTTCGCCGAACTTCCTTCTATTCTCCACGTCCGAAATAGTTTGATTGGTGTAAATAGGATTGCTCCCATCTCCATGAATGATTACTTCTTGATGATTCCATTTAATTTCACAGCCTGGTGCAAAGTGGACACAACAGCCCTAGCGACATGTATCCAAGGTCGTCCTAACAACAAATTGTAGGAGGCGGATATGTCTAGCATCTGAAATTCAACATCGAACCAAGTAGGACCCATCTGTAAGCATAAATTGATTTCCCCAATTGTGGCTCTTTGCGACCCATCGAACGCCTTCACATTCATAAGCCATGCTCGTATTTCATGCAAACCATTTCCTAACCTTTTTAGAGTTGTCAATGGACAGATGTTGAGGCTGGATCCTCCATCTATCAAAACCCTATCAATGAAATTATCTTCACATTGCATTGTGATGTGCAGTGCCTTGTTGTGGCTCAATCCCTCTGGCGGCAACTCATCTTCGTGAAAGGTGATCTTGTGGCTCTCCAGCACTTGCCCCACCATGTTGGCCATTTCCTCACTGGTGATATTGTTGGGCACGTACGCTTCATTCAACGCTTTCATCAGATCATTCCTATGCGCCTCAGAATTTTGCAGCAGTGATAGGATGGATATCTGGGCGGGCGTTTTGTTCAGATGGTCTACCATAAAATATTCCCTTGCATGTACCTTCCTCTAGAGATCATCCGGACCGGTTTGAATGAAGGGTTTTTTGGCAGTGGCTTCCTTACTTGTTCCTCCCAAATTCTCAGGTGTATAGATTCTTCCAGTTTTGGTTATCCCTTACACAACAACAGACTCTTCCATTTTTGTATTCCCTTTCCTCCTGGCTTCGACAACATAATTCCAAGGTACACCATTGGATTTAAAGGGCGGTGTGGATGCTACCGTCACAGTGAAGGGTATGGCTAATTCTACTTCAAAGGGAGCAGGTGTAGCTGCAGGTGTTGTCACTTCGATTTCGAACGGGGTTGATGCGACTACCTCAACTTTGACTGGTGGTTGTACCTGTACCACAATAGGAGTGAGTGTGACTTCAAGTTTCTTAGGGTCATCTCCTTCGCGAATAAGCCCAATTGACCCTTCAGGATCCCATTCTTCATCAATTTCTATCACATTTACTCCTTCACCCCTATGGTCCGGGAGAGGGTTGTTGCGAACGTTGGGTGCAGCTTCCTTTGCTTGTATGAATTTAGTATCAATTAGTGTACAATCTTGTCTTTCAGAGTGCGGCATTCACCAATGGTATGTCCCTTCATGCCGGAATGGTACGCACATGTTTTGTTTGGATTGACCCACTAGGAGGAGTTTTCCATGGCAACAACAGGAATAAGGGTGACATATCCGGCAGCCTTTAGTCTTTCATATAGTTGGTCGATGGGCTCAGCAATAGAGGTGTATTGTATGGGTGATCTGCGATCGAAATTGGGTCTGGGTTTTTGATAGTTTGACGGGCTGGAGATGAATGATAATAGGCTGGCTGGGTGTTATAGGTGTGGTAGGCAGTAGCAGGTTGAGGATATCTGGGAGGTGAAGGTTGGTATGCAGGTGGAGGTGTTTGGTATGTGAGTGGAGATTTTGGGCCTTGGGATACCATCATTGCCCCTATTTCTTTCTTCTTTGATATTCCCCCTGACTGTAATGCTTTGTTCGTAGCCTACAACGCCTCGAAATTAGTTACCATTCCGCTCTTGATCCCTTCCTAAATCCTTTCCCCGAGTTTGATGATGTTGGAGAATTTATGATTCTCGATGAACATTAACCTCTCATAATATTGTGGATCCTGGGCCCTAAAGAAGAATTTGTTCATTTGCTCTTCTTCCAATGCCGACCTAACCTTTGCATCTTCTGACCTCCATCGAGTAGCATACTCGCGGAAAGTCTCTGTTGGTTTCTTCTTGAGGTTTTGTATGTAGAAGACATCATGTGCATTTTCTGTATTGAACCTGAATCGATCCATGAAGTCTGATCCCATGCTTACCCAATTAACCCACTTCTTGGGATTTTGACTGATATACCAAGATAGGGCGTCTCCAGTGAGACTTCTCATGAACAACTTCATGCGAATCCTTTCATCCTTCCCAACTCCCACGAGCTTGTCACAGTATGTCCCCAAACGTACTTTCGGGTCACCTGTTCCGTCAAACATCTCGAACTTAGGAGGTTTGTAACCCTCCAATAGTTCTACGTCTGGCTGAATACATAGATCCTCATAATTCAGACCTTCAATCCCTTTGTTTCCTTCAACACCCTGGACTCGGCTTGTGAGATTCTTGAGCTCCTCTGCCATCTTCTTGATGAACAGGTCCTTCTCGGCGGATTCTAGTGTGTATGAGGTTGGTTGAGTGGAGTGGGGTAAGGTTTCTATGTTTATGGGATTGTTTTGGTGGATGGAGAGGGTTTAAGTGTAGTGGTGATCATTAGTTGAATTTTGCGGATCTGGGATAGGTTGTGGGGTATGTTCAGGAGTATGGTAAGTAGTGGTTTATTGGTATTGAGTCGGAAGATGTTGGTGTTGAGGAGGTGTTGGTACTGGTAGAGGATTGGGATTTTGCGGAGGTGTTGCGTATTGGTAGGGAGCGGGAGATTTTGCGGACGTTGGTTTGGTGTGTTTTGAGGAGGTACTGGGTTTTGAGTGTTTTGCTGGTTGATGTTTGGGATGTTTAGGGTGAGGGAGAGGTTTCCAAGTTGCGGACCTGCTCAAGATTCCCTTGCAATTCTACTATCTTCTGCTCCAACTGTAAGACCAAATCATTCTGTGCCGGAGTACTCCGACCGTTTGAAGTTTCAACATTTTCCACATGCGCAACATTGTCTTTCCTGATACCACTCATATCATCCATTTTAGCTTTTCCCTTACTTATCAGATTGCTTGGAGGAGGAGGAGGAGGTGGAGGGCCTATGGATCTGGTGTGATATGCTGATGATGCCAGTATGTGCAAACCAACCTTAGGGGATGCGAATAATCAAAATAAAGAAAAAGAAAACAAAAAGGTAAACAAGTCAGTAAGGACTTTTGAAAAGGTATTTGCAGTATTTAAACACGTATTGCGGAAATATAAACGCGCATCCTAATTTGGGACCCTCGTTATGCCCGAGTTAGGCCTAGCAACATGTAGATTTGGAGAAATTTAATGCCGATAACTGCCTCATTTCATTAATGTAGTAAATAAGACGAACCTAAAACGACAATAAGTAAATGAGTCACTAATGGCATTTGCCTTATTACATTCGAATTTAAGACGACTCTAGAAAATAAATAATCCTAATCTACTTGGTCCCAGAGGGACCTTCTCCAAGCTTGGCCTTCTTGGCTCCGTCAATCAGATTCCCTAGGTCGCGCATGTCCAGCAGTAGATACGCCCTTGCAAGGTGTCCTCCTTCGTTGCCCTCTGCATCATGACAGTGTATGACTATTTTCTTCATCTTCCCCTCTAATTCTGTTAGACCCTGCTCTAGATATTCCAACCTTTATGTCAACTTTGTAGACATTTCCCTCCACTCGTTAATTGACTCCATGTCAATCTTGTGCTGTTCCAATTTCCTGGCCTCAGACTCGAGGACTCTTTTGCGTAGCCTCTTATACTTCACTTGTGCTTCAGTGGCTTCATCTATGACCTTGTTTCCTTGATCGACCCCTGTCTCGACTATTCCTGCTATGCTATCATCCAACCATGAAGGGTAGAAGTAAACATGACCTGCGTGGTATCGATCTGGCTCGATGGTATCCTTTTCCAAAATAATCTTCAAATGCCACATGTGCTGGGCCTCACATTTTTATGGGATGTCATCGTTTTGAAAATCTGATTTGTAATGACCATTTTGGAGACTCGCGGTATGACTTGTTTTCTACCAGCTTGTCTCATGACCCTGATAGGAACATAGGGATATATGACCCTTAACCCAATCAACACCAAATGCAGAGCATTCCTGGATCTGATGATAAATTCGCTAGAACGGAACCACTCGAACATCCAATGAACCTTGTCCTCGGTCAGATTGTTGAAAAACTGTACCCATTCTATAGCATTCTCTGGTTGTGCAAACCTGTCTGGGATGAAGGTCATTCTTTTCGGATGGTGGAAGCTATGTGGTCATTCCATGGTCTTCTTGGGAATTCTCGGTGATATTGGGCTCTCTGAAGATGTTCCAACAACCAAATTTGCAGTAGCAAGTTACAACCCTCAAAATGTTTGAACCCCTTCTTGCAACGATCCAAAGCTCGGTACATTTTTGCTACAATCATTGGAGCGATAGTATATGTTTGTCCATCGATCCCTTCCATTAAAGCTTTGGTTACCATGGCCAACCTGGTGCGAATCCCGTCTGCTTGGCTTGGAAACACTATCATACCCAGAAAATAGACGATGAATACGAAAATCCTACGATGAGTCCAACCCAGGGAAGTGATGGAGAATTCGTCATGAAAAATGCGATAAGATTTGCTGTGTCCATATTGTTCGTAGAGGAATTCAAAGGGTATGTAGGACTTCTTCAAGCATGCCAATTCATCATTCTTTCTCAGACCCATCATTTTCAGAAACCCCCTGGGAGTGCGATTTTCTGGAACTAAAAAACCGGGACTATCCCAGGGTAATCCGGCAAATCCTCCTATTTCCTCCAAGAGAGGAGTCATTTATATATATTTCCAAAACAGAATACAACCCTTTCTCCGTCCTAGAACATGGTAGCAGCCTCGATCAACATGTTATTGGGCTTGATGTCTAATAAGCAGGGTAAGTTTCTGAGAACCCTTTTCACGTGATTTTTGTCTCTTGGCGAAAGGTTTTCCCACCAATCCATCAATAACGGTGGTATATTTCGGACCATGCCGAACCTAGGAACTTCGTGCCTCATTTTCTGCAAAATAAACAACGTTATACCCTTTCCCCCTCCGGATTCGACTATTTGCACATTAACGATTAGCATATACGCATTTGTTTCTCCATATAATGCACATATCATGGTTGCGCCCATTGGGATTATGGAAATCCGGTGGGCTATAGACAGGATTTTTCTTAGAGGGTTATTATGCGAACAACATATTAACCCATGCTCGGTTTGATCATGATGCATGTACAGTTATTATCAGAGTAAGGTTTCTATAGAAGTCTAGACTGGTACCCCAAGCGGACAACTTGAGGGGGAAAGGCCAGAACCGTCGACTGCACCGCTGATCGACTAGTTTTACCATAAATAAGCCTTTCCAAATTCAAAAAGGGTAATATAGGAAGAGCACGGACACTCATCAAGTGCCGCTATGGTATTAATTACGCACGAGTGGAATATGATGTCGAGCATGTATTTATGCAAAAGAAAAATAACACGTTGTCAAGTATTTGCATGATGAAAACGATAAAATGCGGTATTTAATAATTGTAAAGGCAGGAAATAAAGAAAATAAAGAGAGGAGTTAGTTTCCATAATGAAAAAGCGATAAAAATAGGAAAGAGGGAATTTAGTAAGTATAATGTTGCATCCAAAGTGATGCGAGACTAAATTACATAGTTTAACATGTGATATACCTTACATTTGAGGTGCATTAATGATAAAAATACACTTGTTATGTGCTTAATGGAGTTTATTTCATGTGTAGGTGAATTGGAGATGGAAACGGAGCTAAAGGGATGCAAATACNTGGCGTTAGCCAGGCCTTAGGGATGCAACGCCAGCCCTACCCTGGCGTTATCCAGGCGTTAGGGCTGAAACACCAGCCCTAGCCTGGCGTTAGCCAAGCCTTTGGGTCCAAACGCCCGAGGTTCCCAGTTCGGCCAAATCCGAGTTTTGACGAGTTTAAGTGTTTCCCGATTGAAATAGAAGTCTCCTACATGGTTAGGGTTCACCCTAAACATATAAATAGACTCCTAAAACACAACTACAGAGATATTCGTGGATATTCGAGATTAGAGAGGATATGGACGGCAAAACATTGATTTGTACAGATTTTCTTCATTACTTTGTAGTTTAATTATGCAAGTT